>JAUTBQ010057990.1:0-17299 GCA_032361185.1 Lepetodrilus ovalis
GCACAAAAATCATTAGCAGTCTATGCAAAAGATAAATTTGGTCCAAAATCTATAAAATATCCACTATTTCCAGAGAAACCATATATAAAGAAAGTTAAAAGTTTTGTTTTGAGAAACTCAGGAAGTGATAGAACGCTACTTATGAGAGATGCTACAACTCAAGCTATGATAAAAGGTAACATGGATATAGATTATCAATCTTACCAACCAACTATTACTTTTATAAATGGTAAATATTGGGGAGTTTTAAACATAAGAGAGAAGATGAATGAAAACTATATAGAAGCTAACCATGATGGTGTTGATGGAGACAATCTTGACATAGTTGGAAGAGATGGTGTTGCAGTTACAGGAACTGAAAGTGACTATGTTGCTTTACAAAACTATGTAAAAGATCATGACATGGAAAATGATAAATACTATCAAAGAGCTATAGAAAAAATTGACCTTACCGAATTTATGAACTATTATATAACTGAACTATATGTAGGAAACTGGGATTGGCCTGGACAAAACATAAAGTATTGGAAAGAGAAAAAAGATGGGGCTAAGTGGAGATGGATGCTGTTTGATACAGATGATGGATTTGGTAACCAAAATCCAGCAGATGACAATACATTTAAACAAGTTTTAGAAACACCTGCTCCATCACCCATAGCAAGTCCAGAAAGTTCAACTGTTCTCATCAGAGAACTTATGAAGAACCCTACTTTTAAAAATCAATTTTTAAGTAGATTTACTACATATCTAAATACTATATTTGAACCAAACAGAATAAAACAACTAGTAGAAGAATTAAAAGCACCTTTAATCCCTGAAGCAAAACGACATTTTGAAAAGTGGAATAAACTAGATCCTAGAATTCATGGCTACACTTATAATGATTGGTTTAATAATGTAGAAAACTTTAAAAGTTTCTTTACAAACAGAGACCGAGATCTAAAAAATTATATGCATAGTTATTTAGAAGTTAGTGGCAGTAGTCGTACACTTGATATACAAACAGCTACTAACGGTAAGATAAAAATAGACGGTGTACCACTTAACCATGATTACAATGGTAAATACTTCAAACATGCAACAGTATCTTTAAAGGCCATACCAAATGATGGACATATATTTGTCAAATGGTCAAACGGTAAAACTAACCCAGAGATACAAATCAAACTAGATAGTGATATTTCTATTACTCCAGAGTTTCAATAACCTCCATAAAAAGACCCAAATTATTTGATAATTTGGGTTAAAAATACAATATATTAAATATACTCAATGTGTTAAGATTATTTTAAGTGTTCTTTTGTAGGATAAAAGTTATTTTTACCCAAAAGGAACTTTTGTAATGTATATTTTTAAAGGCATTATTTTTTTATATATTTTTATTTTATTTACTGCATGTGGTGGTGAAACTACAGATAAATTGGAGCCCAAACTAGAACTTCTAAAAGACACTAGAGAATTAAAAACAATAACTCTAAATGGAGAAGATACATACTATTTAAATATAAACGAAATATATAAAGACTTAGGAGCAACAGCTAAAAATGATGTAGGAGAAGATATATCCTCTCTTATAACTGTAAGTACAACAACTATAGATACTTCAAAAACTGGAAAACAAACTATCAAGTATAGCATCACTGATGAGAGTGGTGAAACTACAACAATAAAAAGAAGAATAATCATAAACAATATTGTAAACAGCGGACAAGGAGTACATATAAATGAGTTTCTTGCAGCAAACAGCTACACATCTATAGATCCTGACTTTGGACAATTTTCCGACTGGATAGAGTTATATAACTATAGTAACAAAGAGATGGATATTGGGGGATATCATCTAAGCGATGATAAAAAATCTCTAGACAAGTATACTATCCCTAATGATACAACCATACCATCACATGGATATAAAATCATATGGGCCGATAAAAAAAATAGTGATAAAAAAGACATACATACTAACTTTAAACTATCTGCTAAAAATGACAGTATCATCTTTTCAGATGCAGGATTAAATATCATAGATGACATAACATTTATAAAACAAAAAAGTGACATTTCTGCTTCATTTGTAGATGGGAAAATGCTCTTTTTCAATCCGACATTAAAATCAGCAAATAAAAATCCAAACTCATCATCTAAAAAAAGTAAAAAACCAGATTTTTCCATAGATAGTGGTTTCTATGCAAATACTAAAACTTTAACTTTAACTCAAAAAAATGGTGGGCATATCTACTATACAACAGATGGTTCTATCCCAACTAAAAACTCAACTATCTATTCTTCACCAATTTCTGTTAGCAAAACTACAGTTATCAGAGCTAGAGGACTAGAAGATGGTAAGTTTTTAAGTAATGTAAAAAACCATACATATCTCATAAATGAAAACATAACTCTTCCTGTTGTTTCTATAGCGATTGATAACAAATATCTTTATGATGATAAAATAGGTATTTATGTTCTTGGCACAGATAAGAGTGGTAAAACTAATCCCATACCAGTATATGAAGGTGGATTAGAAAGTGCAAACTATATGCAAAAATGGATGCGTCCTGCAAGTATAGAATACATAAAAGATGGTAAATCACAAGTTTCTGAAAACATTGGCATAAGAATCTCAGGAGCAAGAAGTAGAACAAATCCTCAAAAGTCATTTGCAATATTTACAAAAGATAAGTTTGGTGCAAAATCTATAACTTATCCACTATTTGAAGATAAACCAAATATTAAAAAAATCAAAAGCTTTGTTTTAAGAGACTCTGGAAATGATTGGGAATGGACAATGTTAAGAGATGGTTTATTTCAAACCGTAGCTAAAGATATAAAAAACATTAACCATGTTTCATACAATCCAACTGTTGTGTTTCTAAACGGAAACTACTGGGGTATACTAAACTTGAGAGAAAAACCAAATGAAGCTTATCTAGAAGCAAACTATGGAGTAAATTCAAAAAAAATCGACTTACTAGTTGGTAGTGAAAAAGTAGCAAGTGGTGATGATACAAGTTATCAAAATCTTTTAAACTATATAGAAAACAATGATTTATCAAATGAAGAAAGTTATAACTATGTAAAAAATCAAATAGACATAGATGAACTTATAAACTATGAAATAATGGAAATCTTTATAGCAAACACAGACTGGCCACAAAGAAACATGAAATTTTGGAAAGAGAGATCAGTTTCAGGAAAGTGGAGATGGCTTTTATATGATACAGACTTTGGGTTTGGTACTATGATTGACGATAATGTAAATATAGATACTTTTTCTTTAGCAAAAAAACATAGTGAAAACATAATTTATAATAAATTATTAGACAATAAAACTTTTAGAAACAAGTTTACATCTAGATTTACTACATATCTAAACACTATTTTCTTACCTGAAAATATAAATAAAAAGATTACAACTTTAAAAACTAAAATTGAACCAGAAATCAAAAGACACTATGACTTTTGGAGCAATTCACAATGGACAAAAGCTTCTAAACTAGCATGGATAGACTCAAGCAACTGGGAAGAAAGTGTACAAAAACTTTATAGTTATTCAAATAAAAGAAACGCTATAGTAAGAGCATTATTAAAAGATAGTTTTTCATTACATGGAAGTAAAAATCTAACTATTCCTTTAGCCCAAAATGGTAAGGTTTATATAGATGATATAGAATTAACAAAAAACTATAATGGAGATTACTTTAAAAAATCTAAAATAACTCTAAAAGCTATACCAAAACAAGGTCATCAGTTTATCAAATGGTCAAATGGTCAAACTACACCTGAAATAAATATAAACATCTCAAATGACACCTTACTAGAGGCAATATTTCAGTAAAAGAAAACTACAAAAATTATTTTGTAAATATAAATTAAATATATTTGATTTATATTTACAATTCAGTTTCATTTAATTTATACTCTTGTAAAATTAGATATTACCTCTATTTTAGGAACATCCATGTATATTTTCAAAACATCTTTTGCTATTTTAACTCTTCTACTCATAACTGCGTGCGGTGGTGGTTCAACTCAAAATGATACAGAAACTAAAGAACCAGAAGATACTACAAAACAGACTCCACAACAAACTAAAATAGATATAAAAAAAGCAACTATAGAATTAAAAGGTTCAAACCCATACTACATAAAACTAAACGACACATATAGCGAATCAGGAGCCACTGTAAAAGATATCAATAATAAAGATATAACATCACTTATAACTGTAAGTTCCACATCTGTTAACACTTCTATAACAGGACAACAAACTATCATTTATACTTTTACAGACAAAAGTGGACACAGCAAAACTAAAAAAAGAAAAATCATTATAAATAACATAGTAAATAGTGGAAAAGGTGTACATGTAAATGAAATTCTAACAGCAAACAGTTCCACATCTTTAGACCCTGATTTTAAACAATTTTCAGATTGGATAGAGTTATATAACTATAGTGATGATGAGATAAACCTAGATGGTTATCACCTTAGTGACGATAAAAATTCTCCAAACAAATATTCACTACCAAATTCTACAATATCCGCACATGGATATAAGATAATCTGGGCTGATAAAAAAAACACAAACTCCAATGACATTCATACTAACTTCAAACTATCCATGGATAGCGATAGCATCATATTTTCCGATGATGATGGAAATATCATAGATGACATAACATTTGTAAAACAAAAAAGTGACATATCTTCTTCTTTTATTGATGGTAAAATGCTATATTACACACCAACACCAAAATCAAAAAACACAAACCCAAAAAACTCCTCTAAAAAAAGTAAAAAACCAGACTTTTTGCAAGATAGTGGCTTATATACAAATAGCCAATCCATAACTCTCACTCAAAAAAATGGTGGAACTATTTACTACACCACTAATGGTTCTATACCAACAAAAAACTCCAAAAGATATTCTTCACCTATCACTATAGATAAAACTACTGTTATAAGGGCTAGAGCGTTAGAAGAAGGTAAATTCCTAAGTAGTGTTAAAAACCATACATATCTAATAGATGAAGATGTTAGCTTACCTATCATATCACTTGCTATAAATGATGAGTATATGTTTGGAAACGCTGGCATATACACAAACTTTGACCAAGATTGGATGAGAACAGGTTGTGTGGAGTATATAAAAGATGGTAAATCACAATTCTCTAAAAATATAGGAATTAGAATCTTTGGACACAATACAAGAAAATATGCTCAAAAATCACTAGCAATTTTTACAGACAAAAAATACGGCTCAAAATCTATAAAATACCAACTCTTTGAAGATAAACCAAACATCAAAAAAATTAAAAGTTTTATCATAAGAACTTCAGGAAATGACTGGGGACACACAATGATGAAAGATGCACTGTCCCAAACTGTTGTCAAAGATAACATGGATGTAGATTATCAGTCTTATCAACCTGCCGTACTCTTTATAAATGGCAAATACTGGGGTATCCAAAACATAAGAGAAAAGATAAATGAAAACTATCTAAAAAACAACCATGGAGTTGATAAAGATAAAGTAGACATCTTACAAGGAAGACATTTTACAGAAAATGAAAACTATGTTGATATACTAAACTACATAGAAGAGCACGATTTATCAAATGATGAATACTTTTTAGAGATAGCATCCAGAATAGAAATAACAGAATATATTAACTATATGATTGCACAGATTTATGGTGGAAACAACGACTGGCCATATACAAATAGAAAATATTGGGTTGAGAGAAAAGATGGAGCAAAATGGAGATGGATATTGTTTGATTTAGATCAAACTTATAATGACTCAAATTTTGACTCATTAGGTATGATGTTAGCTACAAACGGGCCAGCTGAACCAAATCCACCATGGGCTACTGTTTTATTTAGAAACTTGATGAAAAACAGCAACTTTAAAAATGAATTTATAACTAGATTTACAACACATTTAAATACAACATTTGAACCTAACAGAGTAGATAAAATCATCACAAAACTAAAAAATGCAATCGAGCCAGACATATCAAGACATTTTTCAAAATGGGGTGGAAGCAAGGATGATTGGAAATCTTCTGTACAAAAACTATACAATTTTGCTGATGATAGAGAAGAGATTATGAGAGGATACATAAAAAGCAATCTAAACCAAGAAGGAAACAACTTACTCAAAATAGATGCAACTACAAATGGTATAGTATCTGTAGATGGAGTCAAACTAACAAACAACTATAACGGAGAATATTTTAACAATGCAACAGTAACTCTAAAAGCAATACCTGATGATGGTCATACATTTGTAAAATGGTCAGATGAAAAAACCAATCCAGAAATCAAGATACAATTAAATGACGATATAAACATAAAGGCAATTTTCAAATAACAAAACTGTGTAAAAAAGTAAAAACAGCTTAAAATAAATCAAATTAATTTAAGTTTATATAGATAATAAATAAATTTTAAAACAAAATGAACATTATTTGTCGATGTTCATTATAATATTTCAAATAGGACTCATGGATGAATACTTTATCTCCACTCTTTTTCTCTCTTATCTTACTACTCGCAGGGTGTGGTGAAACAACAAATACTGATAAAACTAAACCTATATCAAAAATAGAAAAACCTACACCACCAAATAAGCAAACCATAAAAGAAGAAGAAAAAGAAACGATAAAAAAAGTAGAGCCGATAAATTTTATAGCTTCACCAAAGCCTAAAAAGGGATTGAGCATAAATGAAGTTTTAGCACAAAATGTAAACACAAACTTAGACCATGACTTTTGGCAATTTTCTGACTGGATAGAACTTTATAACAACAGCGATGAGTCTATAAATATAGAAAAATATTATCTTAGTGATGATGAAAATGAAACCAAAAAATGGGAAATTTCAAATGACACAACGATAAAGGCAAAATCATACCTTTTAATCTGGGCTGATAAAAAAGATACAAAACTTCACACAAACTTCAAAATAAGCTCAAAAGACACCATAGTTTTATCAGATGAAGATGGAAACATTATAGATAAGATAACACTGGGAAAACAAAAAAGTGATATATCTTGTTGTAAAGTTGACAACAAAGTTTTTTATATGAAACCAACACCAAACGCAAAAAACAAAGACGCTTTTAGGCTCTCTAAAAGAACAAAAAAACCTATTTTTTCACTTGAAAGTGGATTTTATGACTCTTCGATGCATATAACATTAACACAAGAAAACAATTCCTCTATATACTACACAACTAACGGCTCTATTCCAACAAAAAGTTCTCATCTCTATAAAAACCCTATCTCGGTTGAAAAGACTACAACCATAAAAGCAATCTCTTTTGAAAAACAAAAACTGATAAGCAAAGTAAGAACAAAAACATATTTTATAGATGAAGAGAGTTCTCTCCCAGTGGTATCACTATCTATAAACAATGATTTCCTTTATGATGACACTGTAGGCATATATACAGAAGGAACAAATGGCATAGCAAGTCCAAGCTGCTCTGAACATGTAAATGACCCAGAAGAAGAGTACAAAAACTTCAATCAAGATTGGAAAAGACCTGTATATATTGAGTATTTTGACAACACAAAACAGAGAGCTTTTAACTTAGGTGCAGATATATCTATCTCTGGACAATGTTCAAGATACAGAAATAAGAAAAAATCATTTTCGTTTGAACTAAATGGGAAATATGGAAAAAAGTCATTATCCTATCCATTCTACAAAGATAAGCCAAATTTAAAAAAAATAAAAGACTTTAAACTAAGATCAGGAAGATATGGTTTTAGCATAACTGATATATTAGGTGCTAAGCTTGTAAAAGAGGGAGGTTTTAAGTTAGATTATCAAGCATACAATTCAGTAAGAATGTTTTTAAATGGAAAATATTGGGGTGTGTATAATATAAGAGAAAAAAAGGGTGAAGATTATATAAAGACTAACTATCCTGAATTTAAAAAACAAGATATAGATATCATCTCTCATAACATGCACGGAAATATCCCAAAAAGTGGAAACTTAGATGAGTTCAATGAACTCCTTGAATTTGTAGATGATCATGATTTATCAGATGAAGATAACTATCAAGATATACAAAAAATGATAGATAAAGAGAGTTTTATAGACTACATGGTTTTTATGATTTATAACAGTGGAGGAAGTAGCTGGCTTTACAATAACACTCGATTTTATAAAGTAAAAAACAATACATCAAAATGGACATGGATAATAGATGATGTTGATAGTGGATTTATAGACTATAACCATGACACTTTAAACAAAGTTATAAGTACACCAACATTGATAGGTAAACTTTTCAAAAAACTATTAAAAAACGACTCATTTAAAGAAGAATTTAAATCTACATTTGACAAACATCTCAACTCAACATTTAAAAGTGAAACCATGTTAAAACTCATAGAAGAACTCTCAAAAGAAAGAGAAGAATACATGGATTTAGAAGAAGAGAAATGGGATATAAATCAAAATTTATTTGATGATGAGATAAGGAAAATTAAAGAATTTTCTCGAAATAGAGTAGATTTTATCAAACAGTTATTAAAAGATTTATAAAAAATATTTTACAATAATTGATAGTTAAAATAACACTTATTAAATAATTTTAATAAAGTTATAAATTCAAATAAATTTAAAGTCAAATTAATATTATTTTAAGTACACTAAGTAAAAAAATAATATAAGGAACTTACATATCATGAAACTTACAAAACATATTGCAGTAGTCTCAACATCTTTATTTCTACTTTTATCAGGCTGTGGTGGCGGTGGAAGTGGTGATGGTGGAGATGGCGGAGGAAAACAAAGCAAAGATGATTCATTGGTTATCAGTGAGATTTTAGCTGATAACAACAGTACAAATCAAGATCCTGATACAAATAAATTTGGAGATTGGATTGAGCTTCAAAACACATCTACATCTACACTAGATATCAGTGGTTTTGGATTGAGTGATTCTAGTAAAAAGATAAAATGGAAATTTCCAGCTGGTACAACGGTTGATGGTGGTAAGTATCTACTAGTTTGGGCTGATGATATAAACTTAACAACAACTCCAAATCCAACAGCACTTCACACAAGCTTCAAACTTAAAGCAAATGATGATAAAGTAGTTTTATATGCAAAAGATGGCACTTCACTAGAAACTGTAGAGTTAAAAAACTATAAAACAACTAAATCAGACATATCTATAGCAAGACAAGCAGACGGTACTTTTGCACTAGCAAGTACACCAACACCAAATGCAACAAACAGTTCAACAACTGTAACATCATCTAAAAAACCAGACTTTTCACAAAAAGAGGGTGTTTATGCAAGTGGATTTGATGTTACTATCACAGCTGAAAACGGTTCTGATATACATTATACACTTGATGGAACAGACCCAACTACAGCTTCTACAAAGTATACAACACCTATAACAATTAGTGCAAACAAAACAACAATAAAAGCCGTAGCAAAAGAACAAGGTTCTAGTAAAATTATCAGTAAAGTAAAAAGTGCAACTTATGTTATAGCACCAGGTCATGATGTTGAGATAAGCGAAGTTTTTGCTGATGGCAATGCATCAGCTAGTGATCAGTACAAAAAAAGTGACTGGGTTGAGCTACATAACACATCTTCAGGTGATGTTGATATAGAAGATTATAGGTTAAGTGACTCTAAAAAACTTGCTAAATCAAACTGGAAATTCCCTGCTAATACAACAATAGTAGGAGATGGTTATCTGGTAATATTTGCTGATAAAACAAACTCAACTAATTCACTACATACTGACTTTAAGTTAAGTAATTCAGGTGATTCTGTTGTTTTATACAACACCGTAGGGAAAATTATCGATTTTGTAGACTTCAAAAAACTAAAAGATGGTAAATCTTTAGCAAAACAAGGTGATAACAACTTTACAAAAGTAACACCACCAACACCAAACGCTGCAAACAATTAGTAAAACGATAAACATGGATAGTGGCACTTACGCCTTATCCATGTTATGCTCTCTCATCATAATGTAACTTCAACCCTTCCTCGGTCATAATAAAACCACTTATAACAATCTTTCCATCATGCACCTTTTGATGATGCTCTTTACAAAGTGGTATGAGATTGTGTTGATGATTTTTATGAAAATGCTCTATGTTTCCTTCCTCATCCGCTATTGATTGAGCATGGATATGATGAACATCTTCTACTATTTCATCACATAACGCACATTTTGTCAAGATTATATTTTTATTATATTTACTCTGTTTTTTTCTTTTTGTAAGTTCTGCTTTTGAGAAAGAGTTGCTTAATTGTTTTCTTATATTTTGAGCTTGTTCTAAAAATGGCTTATCAAGATGAAGAGATTTTGCAAACTCTAAACCATATAGAGAACTTCCACTTCCTTCTTCTAGTTTTCTGTTATACTCTAACCTATCATTTACCTCATCATAAGTAACACCTAAATGCAAAAAAATTATATTTTTAAGAATTTGTATCTCTTTTAAAGAAGTAAGCTGATGAAGATGTGTAGCAAATATAAAAAATGATTCCCTCTGATGAAGCGTCATAATAGCACTAGCAACTATAGCCAAAGCCGACTCTGTTTCAGTACCATGACATATCTCATCGCCTAAAACTAAAGAGTGTTTTGTAGTACGATTAAAAATATTTTTAAGCTCCAACATCTCAACTGCAAAAGTAGAAAGCCCTTTATAAAGGTTATCACCTGAAACAATCCTAGTAAATATCTTATCAAACAAAGTATAACTCATAGATGACGCAGGTACAAAAAACCCAGCTTGAGCTAAGATAACAGAGATACCTATACTTTTCATCAAAGATGATTTACCACTAGAGTTTATACCATAAAGCAAAACCCCTCTTGTTTTCTCATCACTACTCTCACCCAAAACTATGTCATTTGGAACATAGATACCGTTCTCTTCCCTTGACTCTATGATAGGATGTCTCAAATCTTTTACATCAAAAAATGGCTCATCACATTTTTCATATAGTTTTGGTCTAGTATATCTATACAAAGACACACACTTTGAGTTACTTATAGCTACATCTAGTCGTCCTATTCTCTCTATAATCATCTCTAAAGTTAAAGCATACTGTTTTTCTATATCTTCAAGACTTTCATCGTATCTTTTTTTAACCAAAGCTACCATTTTTACTTGATTTGTTATGTACATTTGAGAAATTTCATCAAAAAGTTTGGAAGATATTTTAACTCTATTTTTCAATTTTTTTATACTAAAGTCTACAAAAAAATGATGCTTTTTATCTATAGTTATAAAACTTTTCATCAACTTTTCTTCGATAAGGGAAAAACGATTTTTAGTTAGTAAAACATAGTAACCTTCACTATCTAAAAACTCAACAGTTGCAAAACTAGCTCCCTCATCATCAAACATGCTGTTTATATGTTTGCAAATTGTCTCTATCTTATAAAGTTGAACTCTTTGTTGTTTTTCTAACGTATCTATAGCTGGATATATGCCATTTTTAAAAAAGTTTTCACTTATCTGGTTTTTTGAAACTTTAGCACATAAATCCAACTCAAAAGTATTTGAAAGAGTCTGCATAAAATCTTCAACTTCAGCTATAAGCCCCTCTTGATCTAAGATATCCATATCTTGTTCTTTTTTAACTATCTTATGAACTGACTCTAAAGAGTTAAAAAGATAACTTAGCTCAAACGGATGTAATTTTTTAAGCTTTATCCGACGCAAAATCCTCTCAAGATCATAAATCTGCTTGAGTAAAACCTCAAACTCTTTATAGTGAGGTAAAAGTTTTTCACTCAAATCATATCTTTGGTTTAAGACTTTTATGTCACATATAGGATTTAGAAGTCTCTCTTTTAACATCCTTTTACCAATAGCTGTAGAAGTTTTATCTATAAGTGTTAAAAGCGTTACATCATTTGTATATCGTGAGATGATTCCTAATTGTTCAAGAGCATTGTTCCCAAGGTATAAAAAATGATTTCCACTTAAAAACTTTGGTCTATCCATCTTCTCTATCAAAGTAGAATCGTGTTCAATGATAAAATCACAAAGTATAGCCAACGCTTCACTAGCATATGAAGACTTCTCCAAGTCAAGATATTCGATAGGAGAGAGAAAAGACTTTATAGAGTAGATAGTTTTAAAAAGCTCATTTTGATAGTTTACTTTTAAACGACATTTATTAAAACTATAGTGATGATTTCCAACAACCTCAAGATAGTTCAAAACCCAATCTTGCTCGATGTCACTATTTGCAAAAGTAAGAACAACTTCAGAGGTATTGTAAGACTGTAAAAGCGTAAAAACCTCATCAAGTGCAAATGTTTTATCTTCGCTTGTACCGTGTAACTCAACAACCTGTGTCTTTCCCGTACTCACATCTATAGCAGCATATCCAACAGAATAAATCTGTCCATTTTTATCTATAAGAAGTGAAGAGACATTGTTTTCACTTGGCTCTTGAAGATACTCAAAGTTTGTACCTGGACTTATGATGTTTGAGATATATCTACTTACATGGGGAGGTTCGCCTTTTTGTTTGACTAGAACTATTGTGTACTTTTTAGCTTGGATTATACGACTTAGGTGCCTCTCTATTGCCACTGAAGGTACACCTGCAAGAAGTGGATTTTGTTCACTGTTTTCAAGTATAGTTTTATTTTTTCTTGTTAGTTGTATATTTAAAAGCTCACTTATCTCTTTTGCTTTTCCAACCTGCTCTTTTTCATTGTTAACTTCATAAGTCTCGAAAAAACTTCCAATCTCCATAAGAACAACAGTATCTTTCCCATACTTTGTCTCATAATATCTCTGAAGATCAAAATATATCTGTGTAAGTAACTTTTTTTTGTCACTTAAAAGTTTTTGTGGCACATCGTCTTTTTCGTTTACAGGTATCGTCATAAATGGATTATACTTAAAAAAGGTTAGATATTTTATAATACCCTATGGCAAAATTTATAATAACAAAAGATATAGCGATTTTAGATAGAGGTATCGGTGAGTTTAACCGATTTGTAGCGATAGATGGAGTTAGTGTTGATGAGTATGGATCACTTACCCCTCAAAGTTTAAAAGCAGCAAAAAGAGCTCTTTCAAACGAAGCTGTTAGAAAAGGAGCTATTCGTATAAACCAAAGTGATTGTGTTGATATGAGTGGAGGCTTTGAAGCTAGTGATGACATGGTTGTAGCATATAACGAAAATGATATCATCTATACTTCACTACAAAGTGGCTTTGCAATAGAAAAGTTTTTGATAAACAATGAGCTTCTAGTTCCTGCAACAAAAGCAAAAAAACGCTCAATTTTCAGTAGTTGGTTTTCGTGAATAAACTTATACTTATTTTTGTTCTCCTTCTAACTGGTTGTGGTTCCATAAGAGACAATACACCAACTATAAAAGATATAAACGGTGTCAGCATAAAGCCCTACTTCTCACTAACCAAAAGCAACTATAAAAACGGTGGTGGAGTTGATGACCTTATCATTGATGATATAAATAGTGCTAAAAAAAACATAAGGTTAGCAATTTATGGATTTTCAAATGACCGTATAAGAGATGCTATTTTAAACGCACATAAAAGAGGAGTAGATGTCAAAGTTGCAACAGATGATTCACAACTCTACAAAGAAAACATCCGCATGCTTATCGAAGCTGGTATAGAAGTAACTGACGATAAAAAACCATCATCTATAATGCACCATAAGTTTCTCATTGTTGATGAAAATATCGTCTGGAGCGGTTCAGCAAACTATGGTTACTACGCATTTTATAAAAACAATGAAAATCTAGTAAAATTTAAAAGCTCAAAGATAGCTAAAGTATATAAAGAAGAGTTTGATGAGTTAGTTAACCATGTAGATAAAGAAGGAGCTTATGTTAGTGATATTTTAGAGATATACTTTTCACCAGAAGATGACTTTGAACAAAGGCTTTTATCTCTTATTGAAAGTGCTGATGAGTCTATTGATTTTTTAGCTTATGCATTTACTGATAAAAAGATAGAAAAAGCCCTTAAGGATATGTACAACAAAGGTATCAGAATCAGAGGGGTTTATGATGAAAAATGGAACAAATCATCAAAGTACTCAACCTACCCTGCTCTACTATCTTTTGGACTAAATGTAAAACTAGATGGAAACAAACAAACCCAACACAACAAAGTTTTCATCATAGATAACAAAACCGTCGTAACTGGCTCATACAATTTCACAAACAAAGCAAACAATGCAAATAACGAAAATGCTATCGTTGTCCACAACAAAGAATTCGCTTCAAGATATGAAGATGAGTTTGAAGATATTTTTGCACTAGGACTATAGCCCTGGTGCTTTCCACATAGATTCAGTTATACCTTCATCTACAAGTTTTAACTGAGTTTCATAAGCAATCTTCCATTTTTCTCTTATCTTTTTATAAACTTCATGATTTTCTGGACTAGGTATAAAAGATCTGTCCCATGCAACTAACTCTGTAGAAGCTTTTTCTATACTCTCATAAACTCCAGCTCCAACCCCAGCACATATAGCACAACCAAGAGCTGTAGCTTCTTTGACTTCAGGAATCTTCACTTTTTTACCAGTTACATCTGCTAAGATTTGAGGCCAAAGTTTTCCTTTACTTGCCCCACCTGCAAACACAATCGAATCTATCTTTATGCCTGTAAATTTTTCAATATTTTCTAAATTTTCTGCACTTACTATAGCTGCATTTTCTTCTAAAGCTCTAAACATGGATGCTTTGTTGTATTTTGCAGGATCAAGTCCTAAGTTCAAAAAAGAGGGACTAGCGTGATACCATCTACCATACTTCATAACATCTGAAAAAATTGGCAATATCCCATATGAACCAACAGGAACATCTTTTGCCATCTCTTCAAGTATGACATACGCATCTACTCCTCTTTGTATAGCAAACTCTTTTTCACTCTCACAAAGTGCATCTCTAAACCATCGCATAACAAGACCACTAAAAAAGGTAATCCCCTCTGCTTGACTTAGTCCCTCAACGACATGGGGATTTATACGCATACTCATATCTTTTGGAGGTTTTGGATTTTTGATATTTACCACTTGTTGCCAAAAACTTCCGCCCAAGATAGCCACTTCACCCTCTTTTACAACTCCAAGTCCTGCACTTCCCAACTGAACATCACCACCACCCATGACAACTTTTGTATCCATAGAAAGCCCACTATCTTTTTTTACAACAGTTCCCATAACAGTTCCACTCTCTAAAGAAGGTGGAAATATATCGGATTTTATACCAACCTTTTCAGCCATCTCTGGCAACCACTCTCTTTTTTCTAAAGAGTAAATTCCAGCAGTTCCAGCGTTTGATGGATCACTAGCTATAACACCACTAAGTTTTGCCAATATCCAATCACTTATCATGGATATCTTGGCAATTTTTTCATATATTTCAGGTCTATGTTTTTTAACCCAAAGAAGTCTAGGAAGAGCACCAAGAGCAAAAGTTTGTCCACTTTTAGCATAAAATTCTTCTTCAATTGATGGAAAATTTTCTTTTAACTCTTTTACTTCTTCACTAGCCCTTGCGTCTACATTTGCAACAGCCCAAATCTCTTTTCCATCATCATCATAAAGAACAATTCCCTCTCTCATACTTGATGAACTAACAGCTAAAATATCATCTTTTTCTATCTCTTTTGTTGCTTCTTCTATACACTCACACACAAGAGTCCAATTTTGTTCATAATCAAAACTCATTGAGTTTTCAACACCCTCTTCTTCAAGATGTGTCCATTCACGTGAAGCTACTGACAACTGTTTTCCATCTATTCCAAATAATACAGCACGAACGCTACCAGTTCCAGCATCTATGGCTAAAAGATATTTTGACATAAAAACTCCTTTAAAATTCAATGCGTATTTTAGCATAATTAGCATAGAAAAATTTATATTTTTAGTGTTAAGTTTTTTTGTCTTAAGCCGATATTATTTACATCTAAAGGAGCATACTATGAAAAGTGTCCGACATATGGTAAGTGAAGAGTATAAAATATTATTTACCCCGACATACCTAACAATAGAATTCATAGGTTTAACCATTTTTATCTTAGGTTTAATCAAAATTTAACATTTTTTTCATTTATTTGATATAATTAACCCAATTAAAGGATAGACATGGATAATAAAACAAAATTTGAAGACTCGGTAACAAATATGCTCTCCATAATAGGAGAAGACCCAAAAAGAGAAGGACTCTTAAAAACCCCAGAGAGAGTTTTTAAAGCGTATGAGTTTATGACAAAAGGATACAAACAAGACCCAAAAGTTGTACTAAACGAAGCCCTTTTTGAAAGTTCAAACGACGAGATGGTTCTTATCAAAGATATAGAGTTTTACTCCATGTGTGAACATCACCTTCTTCCTATCATCGGACGAGCTCATGTAGCTTATATACCAGATGGAAAAGTAGTAGGATTATCTAAAATCCCACGGATGGTAGAAGTTTTTGCTAGAAGATTACAAATCCAAGAACAGATGACAGAACAGATAGCCGATGCTTTAAGAGAAGTTATAGAGCCAAAAGGTGTAGGTGTTGTCATACAAGCCAGACACATGTGTATGGAGATGAGAGGGGTTGAAAAAGTAAACTCGACAACTACAACCTCAGCACTAAGAGGGATGTTTTTACAAGAGAAAACAAGAAGTGAGTTTTTCAACATCATCAATGCACCACAATCAAGCAGGTTTTAAACTAAAAAGATGAAAGTATCACAAACGATAGCAGGGTTTACACTACTCGCCATAACGCTTGTGGGTGCTTTTTTTACTTTGGAAGATAGTAAACTTTTTATAAGGTTTCTTATCGGTATCGGGTTTGGTTTTACTCTGGTTAAAGCTTCTTTGGGTTTTGCTGCAAGTGTAAACCGTCTCTCTCGCTCAGGAACTTCTGCTACAACTAGGGCATTGATGTTGATGTTCCTTTTAACAGCTATCTTAAGTGCTTTTGTTTTGCATGGCATGGAAAGTAACTACAAACTCAATATCTACCCAATCAACATCGGCTTACTTTTGGGAGGTTTACTCTTTGGTTTTGGTATGGCTCTCTCTAGCTGTTGTGCTACTGGTTCTTTGACTGATTTGTCAAGTGCTTTTTCTAAAGCTGTTGTTACGATATTTTTCTTTACTGTTGGTGTGTTTTTAGGCTTTTCCTATCAATCTACAGCTTCGTGGATAAAACTCTCTTGGTTCTCTTCAGCCACAGGATAAGCTTCAAAAGGTGGTGTTTTTTTACCCGATTTGTTCAAGTTTGATGGCTACG
>JAUTBQ010058101.1:0-17297 GCA_032361185.1 Lepetodrilus ovalis
TGAAAGATTCTAGAAAGTGACTATAAACCCCATTACAAAAAAAAAATAAAAAAATATATATATATACTTTCATTAATACTACTTGTCAAGTTTATGGCAGGAGGAAACCAACAACATCTGTAGCGCTGAATGTTGCAGTAAACCTGCAAGCACAGGCTAGTACTGACAGACCAAGGATGATAACTGTATTGCCACTACAGACAGCGCATCCTATCAATATCGCGCTCGATATTGTATATAGAGTAAATATTGTCTATGTACCCATCAGGATTCATGACTGCTGGATTGTCATGGGTTCAATTGGATTAGTTTACAGAAAGTGAACTTCACAGCATGCAGGTACACTGAACAACACACACAACATGATGTTTCTTATCAATGATTTATAAACTGTACAAACAAACTGAATAATAGCTTAATGCTAAAAATAATACTGCAACCGTTTCCAACAAACACAGGTTTGTCCCCAAATATCCACAAAACATCAACATGTAGGCAGAAATAAGTAAAATGTGTAACATATGCAATTGTAGATCTCCAGGCACATACACCTACAGTAGATAGGTTTCCAAAACAGCCCCCACCAATCAAATTTCTGGAATATTAAGATTAATGAAATTAATTTTTTAAGCATTTCTAGTGGAAAAAGCAATGTGTTTACCATGTCAGGACTCCGATATTCATTTTGATGATTTGGCCATTACTAGTGGCTTACACGGATGAGTGATTGTGGAGATCCTACATGGAATGGGAGTACAGTATAGTTGTGAATGGTTTGAGAAAATACATTGCATCTTGAGATTAGAGAGTGATCATTAGATCAAAACAGAAATGCCAGAGGTTGCTATGATTGTAATGTATGCACAAAAAAGAAAGGGAGATAACTATGCTAGGACGTAGTGTCTGATCTGTGTGCAGGTTGTATACTGGGTTCATCTGTACCAGGGGTTCGTTCAAGATCCAATACATTTGAATACACAATACAATAAGCTACTTGTATATATATGAACAGGAAACCAGTCTGCACATTTGTTCAATGCATTTGCTTCATGGTTTGGGTTTTCATACAAAACACTACAGGGTCCAGACCTGTATTGAAAAGTATGTGTATTGCTACATGTGCTGGTTAAACAGCTTCTGTATCAATACATATGAATATGTATTCTATCTTGAACACACCTCGGGTGTAGGAACACCGAACAATTGTATGGTCTTAGTATACAATTCTGACCCCAACTTTAGCAAGAGACTACAATAGGAGAGTACTGTCAAAAAGTAAGTGACATACTTGAAATTGTCAATATTGAATTATTTCTAGATCAAAATGACTAAGTATGAAGATTACATGCATGTTGGACGAAGTACATACAAAAAAGTGGAATTAGGTAGGGCTTTGCATTATAAGTTAGAATGCAAGTAATGTGACCAGGAAGTGACTAACGTTGAGTTAATGATTATATACTCATGAGCAAAAGAAAGTACACCGATCAATAATTTGTAACAAAAGTAACAAAATAGATGTTACATGGTAGTTATGAGATAATAACAGTACATAAACAGTAAATACGCTCTAAATAAAGTTTGTGAATGTATATGAGAAATACGTAATGCCCAAAGCAATCTCAAACGATGATGTAGAAAAGTTATTGGATTTACTCGGAGTGTTTGACGGGCACCGATTCCTGCAGTATGAAGTGTACGTGACACTGTGTGACGACCTATACAATAACCTCGCAGAAATTGCAGATGACGTCAGAATTATGAGCCTCTCTGTTGCATTTACGTAAATTTCCATGAGGATTGCAACCACCCGAAGACCACTCAGAAGATAGTCCGTGGTGACATCAGTCTGCCTTAACCTGCGCATGAGTATGCATATTATTGTTTTTGTACAAACAAACCACGTAGCAATTACTGTATATTAGGTTCCAACTTGTGCAATTTCAACGTCGGGTTGTCGCCCTTGTTGAGTGAAACGTTGTATTTTTAAGTGTTTTTCTTTGAAACTGAACAGTATTCTTTCACTTAGGAGTGATTAATAACCATAGTAATTGTGAACTGAACTATACATGTGTTTTACGAAACACGCACACAATTCATAATAAATGCATTTGTAATGAAAATATTTGCGATAATATTGTATTTTTCAAAATTGCGATTTACTTGATCACAAACAATATCTCTAGAGAAGCATATGGTATAAAATGTAATTAGGGATTTCGACTTTGGTATATTTCAATCGGTGTACTTTGTTTTGATCATGAGTATAGCTTGGAACAATAATAGAATAACAGCTCAAAACTCAATTATTCTTTTAAACATAATATTAAATGCAAATGACTACTAGTATAAACAAGAATCACCATAAAGGCATACATACAATCAGAGATATTGATGCTTGTTTTAGACTAATTCTTAACTATAACTGAGAAGTGCATTCACTTGACATAAGTACATAATCATGTTTGTACTTCAAAAAACATTTTTACTGTTGTATGGTAGACAAAATTCCACTATAAGCCTCTGACATAAACCTGCTTGAATTGGCAGTGTAATATTCCGGTAAACAACCTGAACTTGGCTGTAACGTTTTTTCCTTCATCACAATAACTTACAAGAGGACATAACTCTTAAGTGATTTGAGAAACTCATAAATGTTCCTGTTTCTTTTTCATTTGGCGACTCGAAAATTATTGTATTTATTATTGCGAGACAAAAATTACATAAGATATGAAAATATTGAATAGCAGTGGGATATGTGGGAAATGTAGCTTGTTGGCCAAAATACTTGTGTAGACAGATAAAATGTACATATTTTCAGGTAAAAATATGTTTGACCATGAAATATGTCAACAAACCGTGTTTGTATGCCGTTAAATTCAACGGCATACAATAATAAATATGAGATTAACCATAAACAGTGTTCAATGACAATACGAGATTCAATTACATAACATGCAACATACAGATTCAACAATATATCATGATAGGTAATATCAACATTCATAAATAGGATTTGTATTGAGGATTCTTCTCCATAAATGATTGCGCTTCAATTGGTTGTCATCTAATGTCAATCTAGTTCCACAATGGATCTACCAAGTTTGATTCTAGAGGCGATATCCCAACACAGTTGACAGGGTCATACCTGCCACATTCACTACACCGGAGGATTGATCTTAGTGCAGTCGTGAATATTGTACTTTTTTCATGAGTATTGCCCTCAATAATCACAATGCATATTTATTCTCACAGTTCTGTATTCTCAGGGTGGTCTTTAACATGGTCATTCAAATATTTCTCTTGGGAAAAACTCTCATCACAGATGTTACACTGAAAAGTTCCTCCAACATGAGTTCTTTCGTGTTTCTTCAAATTGCCAGAACATCGGAAAGTTTTGTTACAGGTAGCACAGCAATAGGGTTCTTTACCTGTGTGAGTTCGTACGTGTAAAGTAAGTTGGTCCCTTCGTGGAAATCCATTGCCACAGGTAGCACAAACATATGGCTTCTCCCCAGTATGGGTACGACGATGGGTTACCAGTGCACTCGAATGAGCAAATGCCCGGGCACAGAAGTTGCACTTAAAGCGCTTCACTCCTGTGTGTATCAACAGATGAGATTTGAGAGATGACAATCTGTTGAAAGCACTGTCGCAATGGTCACATTTGAACGGTTTCTCGCCGGTGTGTGTTCTTGCATGGTCTCGGAGCTGTGCAGTACATTGATACATCTTGCCACACACATCACACTTGTGAGTCCTCTCCTTCTTGTGGACTCTTCTTTCGTGAGTTCTCACGTGGGAACTCTGGGTGAACGTCTTGTCGCAGTACGAGCAACGGTAGGGCCGCTCTCCGCGGTGGAAGCGCTTGTGTGTCACCAGAGTTGAGCGCTGAGTAAAGGACTTGCCACACTCGTCACACTTCCACGCTCTGGCCTTAGTGTGAGTCACCATGTGTGATTTCAATGAGTCCCTTCTGTTAAATGATGACGAACACAATGTGCACTTGAATGGTCTAATATTACTGTGGATCTTCATGTGGCCTGTCATGGCAGACAACAACAGCACCTTGTGACAGATTGGACATTCCTTCCTTGGCAGCTGCTGGCCAGTGTGGGTGGTGGTGTGTCTGGTCAGCGACTGTTTGCAGGCAAAGGACATGTCACACACCATACACTTGTGAGGACGAGCCCCAGTGTGGGACCTCATGTGCGTTTTCTTGTTGCTGCTCTGTGTGAATCGTTTGTGACATATTTCACACTTGTAAGGTTTTAATTGAGAATGAGTTCTTGAATGAATAGACAATTGACCTTTATCTCTGAAGGAAGCATCACATATTTCACACTTGAAAGGTCGTTCATCAGAGTGAACCTTCTTATGGCTCTGCAGATGCTGTGGACTGAAGAAAGACTTTTCACAAATGTCACATGTGTGGGTCTTGGATCTTTCTGTGTGAATCTGCTGGTGGCGTCGTAGTCCGATGGAGTCTCGGGTCCTGTAGTCACACTGGTCACACGAGTATGGCCGGCTGTCGCTGTGAGTCTTCATGTGGGTGGACAGATTCCCAGAATTGTTGAACTTCTTGCCACACTTTTCACATTCAAATGTTTTCACATTGTTGTGCGTCATCAAATGACCTTGGAGACTTGCAACACTTTTGAACTTCTTGTGACAAGTTTCACATTCATGTACCCGCTCTGCAGTATGACTCTTTTCGTGCAGGTGAAGTTTCGGCCTCGACACAAAGGCCTTGCCACACTCGTCACACTTGAATGAATAGTCTCCAATATGGATGCGAGTATGAACTTCCAGCTGCAGTTTCAGTCGGAAAGACTTGCAGCAGACATCACATGTAAACGGACGACTCTCGCTGTGGATCATCATGTGCTGTCTCAATGCGCCCAACTCAGAAAATGCACGATCGCACACATCACATGTGAAAGGCTTCTCCCCTGTATGGACCTTCATGTGTTTTGTTACCACACTCTTCTCTGCGAATCTCTTCCCACACACAGGACATGGAAACGGTTTCTCCCCTGTGTGTACTCTGACATGGTTCTCAAGCAGGATCTTGGTAGGGAAAGCCTTTTGACAGATCTCACATTTATGCGGCTTTATACCAAGATGCAATGACTGATGTTTTCTAAAACAACTCTTACTGGTAAAGGACTTCTCACATTTGTCACAATGGAATGGTATCTGCCCGGTATGTATAAACATATGCTCTACCAATGCAGCTTTACTCTTGTAGACCTTTAAGCAAACTTCACATTCAAACGTGGTCTTCTCCTTCTCCTCACTGTGGTGTTTGCTCTGATGCTTGTCCAAGTGATACTGGTCTGAGAACTTGCGCTGACACTGGGTACACTCGAGAGCCTGGACTGTGTGCTTCTTCATGTGGTGCTTCAGATGTCCTGGGCTGTAGAACAGACTGCTGCACACACTACACTGGAACTCCTTCCTCTGGTCAGCACCAGGTCTCGACGCCTCACTCTCTCGGTCACAGCTTATTGAATCTCCCACATCTTTACCATGATGGATTTTCACATGATGATCTAAATACCCCGGACTATAGAAGCACTTGTCACAGGTCTCACACTTGTACTTTTTCTTCTTGTGTGAGCTTGTGCCATCATCCTTTCTAGAACTTTCGTGCAATACCGTTTCCTTTTCATTCCCATGTTGCGTTGTCTTCTCAATGCTCGACTCCATGTTCACATCACCATCATATTTGTCATCCTGTTTACTGTGGTGTTTACTGCCATGATGTTTAGAGTTGCTGCCATGCTTCCTGGAATGATGTTTACTCTCACCGTGGTCATGTTTACTGCTACTATTGCAATGTTCACTGTGATTGGTTTTCTCAGTATGTTTACTCTTTGTTCTGTGAGGACTATTTTCATGAGTACGTGAACTTGATGTCTTGTCGTGGTGGGTACTTGAAGTATGTGTTTTGCTGTGGTGAGTACTTGAACTCAGTTTCTTGCTGTGAGGACTATGGGTCTTGCTGTGAGAACTATGGGTCTTGATGTGAGGACTATGTTCACTAGTACTTGAACTTGGTTTCTTGTTGTGGTGGGTACTTGAACTTGATGTCTTGTTGTGAGGACTATGGTCATGAGTACTTGAACTTGATGTCTTGTTGTGGTGGGTACTTGAACTATGTGTCTTGCTGTGGTGAGTACTTGAACTCAGTTTCTTGCTGTGTGGACTATGATGAGAACTTGATGTCTTTTTGCGGTGGGTACTCGAACTGTGGGCCTCACGACTATGGTCATGAGTGCTTGAACTTGATGTCTTGTTGTGGTCGGTACTTGATCTCTGTGTCTTGCTGTGAGGGCTATCGTCACTTGAACTTGATGTCTTTTTGTGGTGGGTTCTTGAACTTGATGTCTTGTTGTGATGGGTACTCTGTGTCTTGCTGTGGGGACTACGGTGATGACTATTTGAACTTGTTACCTTGCTGTGATGAGTACTTGAAATCTGTGTCTTGTGGTCAGTACTTGAAGTCTGTGTCTTGTGGTCAGTACTTGAACTCTGTGTCTTGTTGTGGGGACTATGTTTATGCTTTAAGACATGATTCATCAAATGGTGTTCATCATGGAAAGTCTTATTGCAGTTATTACAGTTAAATATCTGCACATCACTACCAGATTGTGTGGCTTCCTTCTGCGGGCTGTCAGCAGCAGCACAATCTTCTCCAGAATTAGTTTCGGCCAAAGGATGCATTCTATTAGTGTGTTCAAGCAAGTGTTTCTTACTGGGGTAGTGCCTTTCGCAGGTGGGACACTGGACAGTTTTCCTTCTATGCGTATACAGATGTTCTTCCATCTCTGCCAGGACTGGTAATACAGTAGGACACCTTGGACACATGTAGCCACCATCTGTCTGGTGCTCACCTAGGTGATGGTCAAGGTCGCTGGAACTGGGAAAGCTAGCATCGCACAAGGAGCATATGGAGAACTTGTGAACCTTTAGCTGGTGCTTTGTCAACTTGGACAGCAATGTGAATATTTTGTGACAAATGTTGCAAGGAAATTCCCCTTCTTGAGAATGTCTCTTCTGGTGGCTCTTGAGTGTATGCATATTGACGAATCTTGTATCACACTGATTACACTGAAATGGTTTCAGAGCTTTCCTACAATATTCTTGCTTGTGTCTTATCAGTCCCTTCCTGGTTAGCATTTGTTTCAGACAGATGTCGCACTTAAATGGACGGGCAGACTGATGTGTTCTGATGTGCTCCTCAAGACGCTTTTGGTTGAGGAACTTGCGGTCACATTGGTTACACTCCACTGTCCACTCCTTGTGTACGTGCTGGTGTGTGCGGAGATGGCTGGACTGGGTAAACGCCTTCCCACATGTCTCACAGGGGAACGGCCGTGCTCCAGTGTGTACATTCATGTGGATTTTGACAGTCCCGGCATGGCTGAAACACTTTCCACAAACATAGCACTTATACCTTTTTTGACCTGCATGCATTTTCAAATGACTTCCTAAAAGCTGCCTTGTAGAAAATCTGTTCTGGCAAACATCACACTGGAAATCCTTCTGCCCTGTATGAATAAGCATATGTTGCTTTAACTGAGGCATTTCGGAGAAGCGAGCATCACATACGTAACATTTACAGTCCTTCTGTCCTGTGTGAATCTTCATGTGAGAGTTGAAATGAGCTCGTCTCACGAATGCCTTCCCGCACACAGTACAGTCAAACCGACGTTCTCCATGCACTCTCATATGTCTCTTCAACAACTTGGGGTCCCGGAATGTTTTGTGACATACACCACACTCAATGGACATGTTGCTGTGCTGCATGCTATGTGACCTTAGTGACGAACGTACTGAGAAACACATCCCACAAACGTTACATTCATATGGCTTCTCTCCAGAATGCATTCGCATGTGATACTGCATATTACCAGAAGAAGCTAACATCTTTCCACACACAGGACACTTTGATTTTCTTCCTGTATGTGTAACTAGATGTTGATTCAGATTGCTCTGGCTGTAGAAAGTCTTCTCACAAACACTGCAGTGGTAGTTCTTAGCTCCGTGAATTATTCTGTGGTGATTCAAGGCGGTACGACTTTCGCATACTCTACTGCACACATCACATTGAAATGGAACAGTACTGGGTTGCGAGTTCACAATGTGTGCTTTTGAATTACTGTCGGCAACTGTTGAGTTTACAGTGTTTGATTTATCACTCTCTTGCTCACTGCTGGTACTTGAATTTCTATTGGAGGACATTCCTGTTTTGTCTAAGCTGACATTTCTATAGCATTCTAAAGTTTTATGATTGTTCCTTTTTGGAGTATTTCGTGGCGTCAAGGAAATAGTAGGCAGAGTATCACTGTCATCTGACACTGGATCACACACTTCAGATGCCGAATCTTGGGTCTCTTCCTGGGCACCATTGTAGGATTGTTCACACAAGTCCGCTTCTACAATCCTATCTACATTAGATGAAGGAACATCTATCTTATTTGGAGCAGAATCTACAATAGGTCCTCCTTGCTCGGGCATTGTTGAGGTCTCAGACACAGAAGCAGGACATGAGTTCAATATAGAATGATCTACAGAAGGTGTTGATTCCATATTGGCCATGGATAGGGAGCTGGATTTATGTTTCCTATTCTTCCCCTCTTGGATCCCCTGGTGCTGCTTCAATTTATGCATGTGTCCGTTATGAGTTCTATGATGTTTATCTTCTGACTTTGACATCTTTCTTATCTCTTTGTCATTCTTTTCACCAGAGGTTTTCTTGTGTTGTTGGCTGACTGTAACTTTACACTTTTCTGACTCTTTCTTGTCCTTACACTTACGACGACTAGGATTGTCTGATGATCTTGCATCTTTAAACGTTTTCTGATGCCCTGTTTTCACTGCCTTTCCTTTCTGTAAAGTGTCTATTTGAGGATCATCATTATGCTTGCCATCAGATGACACTGCTGTATCAGGACTTTTAGCTTCTTTGCTTGAACTGTTGTGGACAAGAACTGTTACCTCCCTGTCACCCGGTTCTTCCTGGACACTCGCTCTATCATCTGTATCTTGTTGGACACGCACACAGCTGCTAGACTGTGGTTCTAGGACTACTCCATCATGCAATCCATCTTTACCACTTTCAACGGGATCAGTAGTCACTTGAGACAGGTCCTTAGTGTGCTTATTCACATGTGGATTGAGAAGCTGGTCCTGTACTTCCTTGTCCTGTTCAGCTGTATCCACGTCTTCCTCCACTTCAGATCTAAGTTTACTTACAGAAGTCAGAGGTGTAGGATCTCTGGTTTCATCTGCCACTGTATCTGCTGCTTTCTTACATCGCCTTTTCACAAATCTCTTCTGCCCTTTTGTATTTTCATCTGGAAACAGATATGATGGTAAATCAAAATCGGAATCTGATGTGGAGCTCTCTACATCTGCAGATGAAGAATCATCAGCTATTTCATTAGAAGATGCATTTGGAGATTGAATCATTTCTTGCTGGCCAGTGTCTGACATTACTGTAGACATCACATTAGGATTGTCCTCAACTGATTCCAGATGTCCATACCCTTCATCAATGTCTTCTGAAGTAACATTTTCATCACTATCCCCAGTCTTCTCCGTCATTGACTGTTTGGATTCCTGGCCTCCAGTCAACATTTGGTTATTTCCTGATGGTGAAACATCTTCACATTTAATAACAACACCAACCATCCTGGAACTGTCATCTCTTGGTTGTACATTCTCTGTAGACAGCACCAGGTTACGACCTTCATCATCAAATTGTCTCTTAATGTGTACCTGGGAATCCAAACCAATACCAATGATAGATTGGTGACACACCTCATTGACTGTCACACTTTGACCATCTACAATTGATGCAGCAGAATCACCTCCGAAAAGCTGTCTTATGTGAAACTCCTCCTCAGTTGTTAAAGATGGGGATCTTACACGCGTATCACAATGCTCATGGTGGCTATCGGAAGGAAGCATGTCTACACTCGATGTAGATGTCCTTTCTTTCTTCACCTTGGTGGTCCCATCAGTTGAGAGATGCCTAGATTCTGGTTCAGAAACACCACAAGGTCTTATGGTTGACATATGGTTCCTTGTTGCAAGATCTTTACCTCCGTAATGTATTTCTGATGAACATGGTTCTACTTTTATTGACTTGTTGAAATTCAATGACATTCTACATGCTCCTCCAGTATCTATCATATCTTCAGCAGTTTCCATAGGTTCAGTTTTTATAATTAAGTTGGATGCATTAGGTGTGTGTTCTTCAGATTCCTCATTTATCTGGGACACAGCATCATGACTTTCATCATCAAAGTACTGTCTCAAATGCTCTTCCTCATCTTCTGTTAATACTGGGTCAATTTCCTTGTCATCTGCTTCCAAGCAAATGGAGTCTTGAGATACATGAACATCTACTTCTGAACTTGGCAACATAGTAAAGTTCTGTTTCACAGCTCCCATTTTCACAAACTCATTATCAGCACATTCCATCTGAAAATGTTCACTATTTTGACCTGGTGTGCAATTCTGCATACACGGATGGAATTGAGACTCTTCTGGAGACTGACTAGATGCTTGTGAGCATGGAGCAGATGCATCCCTCTGTTGGTCATTGTTACTATTAGAATAGACATCTACTGAGACGGGGCTGGGATAATTCTCATTCTCCATATACACAGCTAGTTGATCATTGGCCAGAGTGGGGATACCCTCAGATTGAGTCTCTCGATTCGGTAGTGACAGGGGCCAACTGTTATATCTCTCATGGTCATAGACAAACTGACTGCTGGGAGAACACACTGAGGGATTAGAACTATGAGCATCACTGCGCAAGTCATTACTAGACTGATATTCATTCTTATCTCGAGCACTGCATGCCACATCCAAATTTTGAGCAGCTTCCTGACACAAGAGATCATGTTCATATGGTGAGATTGGTTGCCGATCATTCACAACACAACCAGTAGAGACCAAATATTCTGAATCTAGCTCGGAATCGCACAACACTGGCAAGTCAGAGGAGTCTGCGTTGGAAAAGTCACAACCAGCAGGAGAATGTAGAGAGTCTTGTTCATCATCAGTTGACTCTCTCTTATCTTCAACACAGGAGTTCTCGGTTGAAGATGTACGATCATGGAAGTGCAATCCATCTTCCAATATGTCTGCCTTAGCTTTCAAAATACCACAATTAGATTTCCGAGAAAAAAACTTTTGTGATTGTGAGTCACCAACACTAGATGTTCCTATTTGAAAACAACTATCTACTGGATCAATTCCAGGAGGTTCATCAGACTCTTCACCTATGGTATGTTCATCAGATGATCGCTGCTTCTGCTGTTTTGATGCAACTGTCTTGTCAAGGAATTTGTTATCTTTATTTCCTACACTACAGCTCGACATTGGTGGTATGGTAGGGAGACCATGAAGACTGGAAGCAGCTTGTCTGTCATCGGAATTCATCTGGTCAGAAATAAAGTCTGGCATCGGAACCTCCCCTAATCTAGCCAAAGAGCAAAATGCTTCTTGTGTAACTTCTTGAGCTTCTTTTAGTTCTGGCAGAATCTGTTCTGTTGCTGTTAACAAAACTTGTAGAAATAGTTTCATGGCAGACTGTCTCTTTTTCTTCTTGCTTGCACTATCATGTCTGAACTTGAGGATTCTACCAGAGGAAGATCTGCTCGCTTTTACTTCAGGAATTCTGTCAGGAAGATGTCTGTCAGGTTCAGCAACTCTTTCTTCTGCCGGCTCATGTAGTTGTCTGCTATCAAATTTCAACACATTTTCTTTATTTTTGGAATCATGCAAAGAAGTATCAATATCATGAAGAGTGTGTCTCCTATCTGGCATGCCCGATCTAGGAACCTTTGATTGCACAACTTGATTGTCTTGCTGGTGCCTGGACATGGCTAGTCCAGTGACACTATGTCTATCATTAGCTAACCTATTCCTAAACTTAAAACACATTGCATCATGGCTTCCAGGAAAAGATTGTGCTCGACCTTTAACCTGATATCCTCCAGTACTATTGGCTGTGGAAAGTTGAGCATCGTGTACAGAGTTAGCTGATCTGTGAGGACTGGAGGACACTTCAGGATCTCTTTCAGTTAGTGTATTGGTTTTAGGAATGCTGCAGGAACTACTTTTTTCTTTAGAATGGTCAATGTTCTTCTTGATGTTGACTGAGGCAGGTGACTTAGGATAAATAGTTAGATTACTAGAAGGCTCACTGAAAACTTCACCTTGCTCATTCAGCAATGATTTAGGATGAGTCATATTTGACAGCATGTCCTGCATCCTAAACAAGATTGAATCACATATATTCGAACCAGTTTCCTCAGGCAGTTTAATCTGATGCGTTTGGGAGACTTTCCCTGTCCTGTGTAATTTAGAGCATGTAATTGCACTTTTTCTTTCTTGCCCAGATTGCCCCGACTCCAATGTCTTGCTGTACAGATCTGCTGGTGAACTGGGGCACTTCCCAGAGCAATCCATCCATCCTTCCTCAGATGCTTGAGCAACACCTGCTCCTTCCTCTCGTTGTGTCCGTAAATCTTGACCATGTGAACTTAGTACTTGCAGAGGTGCTGTATTATCTCCCTTTGTTCTTGGACAAGGCACAGCAGATGGTTTTTTATGTAATAAGGTTCTTCGCTTAAATACTGTTTTCTTCCGTGATATAGTTCCTGAGGCAGTTAATAATGTTCCACCTGACTTTCTTGCTGAGATAGCTGCAGATGTTGTTTCTGTAGTGCTTGCTGAGATAGTTGCAGATGTTGTTCCTGAAGTAGTTGTTGTTGTTCCTGGGGTTCTTGCCAAGATAGCTGCAGATGCAGTTCCTGAGGTAGTTGCTGATGTTGTCCCTGAAGTAGTTGTTGATGGTGCTCCTGGGGTTCTTGCCAAGATAGCTGCAGATGTAGTTCCTGAGGTAGTTGCTGATGTTGTCCCTGAAGTAGTTGTTGATGTTGCTCCTGGGGTTCTTGCCAAGATAGCTGCAGATGTAGTTCTTGAGGTATTTGCTGATGTTGTCCCTGAAGTAGTTGTTGATGTTGTTCCTGGGGTTCTTGCCAAGATAGCTGCAGATGTAGTTCTTGAGGTAGTTGCTGATGTTGTCCCTGAAGTAGTTGTTGATGTTGTTCCTAGGGTTCTTGCCGAGATAGTTGCAGATGTAGTTCCCGATGTAGTTTCTGATGTTGTCCCTGAGGTAGTTACTGATGCTGTGCCTGATATGCATGCTGATGTTGTTTCTGAGGCAGTTGATGTTGTTTTTGCCAAGGTAGTTGCTGAGGTAAGCTCATTATCTTCGACCAAGCATTGCACATTAGCAGCTGATCCAGATACATTGTTGAGGATTGAGCCAGATTCTAAACGATCTGCAATGTCTGTAACAATTTTGACATATGTTTCTGAATGTTCCTTGCTTTCTCTCCGACTACCATTGACATTACAGTTGCCATTCTCATTCTTCCTCTCATGCTCAGCTTGTGGTGCATCATCACTGGGGGCATCCTCAGGCTCCGGCATCAACGCTTTCCGCTTCAGACGTGGCCTCACCAGAACAAACCTCCCTTCTTTGACAAGAAACTTCAGAAACGGTTTGAGATTCTCTTCAGCCATCAGCTCCAATGTTAATGCACCAACCTGCAACATAGACAAAACAAATGTAGATTACTTGTGAACTCAATTTTGTAAACATGATCAATAATAACACAAATTTCCACAGTAATAAAGTCACTGTATCAAAATCCCTGTTAACATCCTGTAAATCATGAAATGTTAGTGAGCATATGAATTTAACGAGTTACTTTTAGACGCCAACATTTCATTCGCTAATATTTATTATGAGTATTCCATAGATTAAATGATAGATGTATTTGTGCACTGTATTTACGTTTTGTGAGTATTTACTGTACATACATGTGCAATTAGTTATTGTATGATACCAGTGTTACACAGTTGGTTGGTTGATTTGGGGTTTAAAGTCACTTTCTAGATTCTTTCTCTAATATCATGACTTGCATGCATATGTACTGCTTGACTAGCCTGGATTTCCACCAGTCTTTATAGTGCTAGTTCACTTAGCATACCATGCCACAAATAGAACAATGATACCCCACTCAGACAAAGTATAGACTCCGAGCTGGCCAGTCCTTGCTTGACCCATTTAATGCCGAGAGCCAAGCAGGGGAACAACAAGTACCCTCTTTTAACATCTTTTAGTGTTACACAGTGACAATACAACATAAACTTACATGAAGAAATCTCTAAAATTATTTTCTAAATATATATGGATTAGTTCATTAACCTTCTCCCTGCTGAAGGCAACCAGATATGCCCTAAAGAGCTGTGTTTGTGCATAATCCAGCAGGGAGAGAGTTAATATTTGTAATTGGGGTTTAGAGGCACATTCAAGATTATTCACTTATATCACGGCTTGTCAGATGAGGACAGGAAGAAATCTGCAGTGCTGAATAGTGCAGTAAACCTGTGAGCACTGGCTGGTACCGACAAGCCCAAAGTGGTATCTGCATTAATGCCATGGTACATACAGCATAGCATATCAATGTTGTGTTAGAAAGGAAACTTTTGTGAACCTCGATGCCAGGCTCCTTGTATGGGATTTGAAGCCGGGGCCTTTGGCTACCACCTGCCCCAAGAATGTGATATATGCAGTGCGATACCAGTAGTGCAACAAAGATAGAACTACTTATTTTAGTTTAACTATACTGAACCAAGAAGGTTTTGCAGTATTTTCATATAGTGTCTACTGTAATACCAGATTAATGATAGTAAAAACAAATCGTTAACTTCCAGTGTGTATGTTAGTTTGGCATTATTACAAAGTTATGATCAATCCAGCAAATTGTATGTGCAGTTAGGGTAAGATTGAAGTTGATATGAACTCTTTTGTGAAATTTGATTTTTTGCCATAGTCAGACATGGTGGAATCCCTCAAAATGTTCAAAATGAAATCATACAGAGGTTTCTGGTTTGCCAGTGAGTGAGTGAGTGAGTGAATATGGAGTTTAAAGTCGCTGCGGGAATCTTTTACTCATTTGCGACGAAAAAATGCATTAATTAGTTAACTATAATTACTATTTGCGTTTTAAAAATGAAGAATGTTTTTGATAACTAGCCAATATATTGCACATGGTGTTAAAAAAGTTATATGAATAGTACAAAATGTGGATTGAAGACAGAATGAAGAATTGGAATGAATAGTATGAATACAATAGTTGGAATAAATAATAAAACTTTGGTATAAACCAATTTCTTTTTTAAATGAAAAAATGAGATGCCCAGGAACCTGGGTGAAAAGATGTTCGAGGTTTGGCGAGGAATAAAAGTCGCCACGCTGAGTTGCAAGGTCCACACAGTGAAGCAAGATATGCCTGACTACGAGGTCCCCGTCACACCGATGACAACTTTAATGTCCGTTACAGTGCAATATCGCATCTCATGGGCCATGAGCAACAAATTGTGCGAGATTGGTATCGGGCCACCACACGAGAATCAATCCGCAAACAGTCAGAAATTTGTTACATGCAAAGAGGGCTGAGGTTGGTGTGCCTTTAACATGACATGATATGGCTGAGTGTGTACGAGGGAGCCAAATTTACCATTGATGGTGTATAGCATAAACGGAATATTATTCTCATTTGAATCTCGATATCGCATTGAAATTGCATCTGTTATAATGCTGATAACATCATAGAGTGTGCCTTTGAACTTTCACTCTTTTTTAAATAGAACAAAATCAGTACACGAGAGATATTATCAGGTTCACCAGCAGTATCATATGGGGGTGTACAGCAGTAATTCATGCCAAAGGATTCCACATTAGTTACTGACTCGTTTCTAAGAAATTTTTCTTTACTCCCATGCACCACAAAATTCTATTCCAAACTTGTGAAATTCAAAGGATGAAATATTGAACAAGGCCACGTGGTAGTAAAATGAATTCTGTGTAAAGTAATACATGTATCATTATATAAATCATATGTACCGTATATACAGTTTTGAATGTAATTGATATTTTGTCAAAGCTGCAAAACTTTTTTCGTTCAGTGTATGCTTTATAATTTTATATGCACTGATAAAGCTGTTACTACACTTGTGCATGAGGATATCGCCTATAGCATTACGTAATACAAACATTAATGAACGATATTAATACGAGTGATATTCTTATACACTTGTATTCATATCTGCTATGTCTGCAACATATCTGTTGTCGAATTTCAGCTGCTAACGTTTTACCACTAGCTGAACTCTGAGGTTTTCCTATCCCCATTTCAAAATTAATGGATCCTGCAGATTGGCACCAAGGAATTTCCCATACTGTACATTGGTAGAGCAATGAAACATCTGTTGCTACGAAAGCAAATGATGCATGTGGCTTACATGGCTTTCAGCATGTCAAGTGAATGAGCATTAAACAGTGTTAAAGGCATGATATCACAGATATTTATGGTTGTTTTGGACTAGTTCAAGTTTATAGTGAATAAAATGTTTCTTTTTTCAACATCTTTTGCTTCACAAAAATATTTTCATTATTCCCTCCTCAAACATATAAAATTTTAATTAGCGGGTCACTATTCAGGTCGTTGTATTTTTTTTTAAATTAATCGACGTTCATGAAAAGAACTGTTCGTACCAGAAAATGTGCCTTGCTTATCTCCCCCTGACCACTGGGTACTGTGTGACTGTAGGCACTCTATTTGACCAATGAGAAGCTACAACTGTACATGCAGTGCTCCAGATCATTTTTTTGATCTGAGGAGTACAGTACTCTTCATATTTAAACAGAGGAGTACTGGCATGGTCCGAGTCGTCAGAATAAGTACAACATAAACCTTCACCTCTAGGAGTTATTTATAGCAGCACACATCTGCACATAGTATGTGACTAGAGTACCAGTCCTAGCCCTAGTTCAGATACAGTGTGTCATGGTGTTTCGGCTCACTGGTATTCCGGATCACTCTCTCATGTTTTTTGTTGCAGAAACCATAATAGATCTACTATAGGAGGAATTTTATACATCACTGTGATGTTTGATATTTTGGCTAGCAAACTATGCGATTACCAAGGTTGAAATGATACAAAAATTAAAATGTGGGCCCTCTAACTGGGGGTAACTGTCATGCAAGAAAAAAAACGGAAAAACTATGTTTAGAAAATATAAACACCTCTAGAAAACGACATATGCTATACTGTGTAAATTTAAAGACACCATGATGTGCATTGTGTCACAGGCTACAATAACTACTAAGAATATTCAGCTGACTTATCTT
>JAUTBQ010058212.1:0-17296 GCA_032361185.1 Lepetodrilus ovalis
GTGTGTGTGTGTGTGTGTGTGTGTGTGAGCGCACGCGCGCATGTGGGGGTGGGAGGTGTTGGGGTGCATTTAAAATATTTCCTTGGAATTCATTGAGTTTTCATTTTGGCATGGTCTTGCAACCACCTTCAAAGTGGTTAATGTGCAGTTGTGCAGTTCTCTGAAACTTGAAATACTCTGGCTTATGTTATGGACCAAAAACCGTCTTCAAAATGATTTATGCCCTGCTCTCTGAAACTTGGGACTACTCTCGGTACATTCCGACTTCAGACCTCCTGTATCTGCATCTGTTTCAACACCTTCACAAAACAAGGACCTGGTACTCACAGTGCACAGTCAGGTAGATCCACGACCCGTTCACCGTAGTCTCCTCAGCGCCGTCGATGAATATAATATTACACTCGTACCATCCCTCGTCTTCGGCCTCGATGCGACTGATCTGCAGCGACACGACGTCGGCCAGTTTGAGTCGGCCGCGGTACCTGTGGTGGGGCACCTGTGCCGGGTAGCCGTCGTACTTGATGAAGATGGGCTGCAGGATTCCGTCCTTCTTCCACTGAATGATGTAGGACACCGGCACTCCGTGTGGATACTTCAGCTCGCAGTCCAGCTTCTGCTGCCCGCCCAGACTGGCAGATTTCCGTATTGTGACTGTCCTCTGGCCCGCACAACAACCTGCAGACAGAGGGAACGCAATGTCAGACATGTCTGTTTAAATATATATAATAAAATAATAATAATAAACCATAGATTTACAAAGTGATCCGCTCCACTGAGATTCAGAAACCTTTGGAGTATGATTTCATGCTCATGTTCAAATTATACATTTGTGAACAAAACTTAGCATTATCGGTAAGCATGAAATCATACTCAAAACATTACATAATCTCATTTCATGCTCATGCTCAAATTTAAGATTTGTGAACAAAATTTGGAATTAAGCATGAAATCGTACTCAGAAAATTTCATATTCGAGGCCAGGTCATTTATTGTTGAAAGAGTTTATGGTTTCAGTGTTCGAAATACAAGCAAATAATCAGGGGGTCGTTTTCCATAGGTTCAATGTTAATGGTGGTAAAATCAGCCATTTTCAGGGGGTCACACAGATACCTTTAAAAATTGCAGATTTTCAAACAAGCAGGTTTTTCTATTTCAAGGCAACTTGTCCTACGGAAAAGTGGATGGTAAAGTTTTGAAAAAGAAAAGAAAGAAATATCGCTAAGATTTTAGTATAGTGTTACCTTAGTTATAACCATTTAATACAGGAGAGTCTAGGATAATTATTTAAATTACTTTTTTCACTCAAAAATGTCACTGGCCCAAGGAAACTGAGAAACAACAATACAAGTTATTGTGGCGAGACCAATGGAAAAGACATTGCATGTGATCAGGGCTCTAGATTAACATATGTCCGACGTACACAGGGAAGTAAAACTGCACTGCAGGCAACCCTGTGGGTAAGTAACTCGAAATGTTAGTCTGGAGTCCTGCGTGACGCTGATAGCAAATGATGAATCAAAACAATAACTCATTGAAATCAATCCACGAGTCAAAATCTTGGCACATTGTAAATTATTAAATATAACATGACTAGTTGCGTGAGCAATGTACGGTCTTCATCAGGTTGATCAAGGTCAGAACTTCTGATGTCGATTCTTAAAAGTATTCTTTTGTAAGGCAGCGTAAGTGGCCATTATGTGCGTGTCCGCAGTGTGTTATTTCAGGTTGTTGGTTGTCGTGTGTGACATGACGACACCGTCACGACAGAGGCATGACAGACAGCCAACATGCTTTAGCCGAGTGGCTTATTATCACATCACGACATTAGTAACTTTACTTCATGTGCCATTTCCAAGTATGTTTCAATACTTTACAAGAGAATGTCGTTTACATGCAATGCCATCAAACGCTAACAAAGTACAACCAGCCAGTTGTACTGTTAATGCACCAAGTAAAACCAAGAATGTCAGCTCTCCGACCAATGAAAAGCCAGCTTACTGTACATCACCTGCCGAGTTGTCGTGGAAAACAGGAAGAACATTTAACATTCCAAAGCCAGCGCCAAAACCATTATGGCACACCAGAGAAAGTGTTATAGTTCATACTTCTATAATTTCAGCCGTATCTTATTCATTTCGCCGAAGAAACATCGCTAAGAGAAACTGACTCATTTTGAAATTGAAATTTTCAACTGGCAATGTAAAATATTAAAAAATCTGGAAGACGTTGCCAACTCTAATGAAACATTACCATCGCCAGATGGACAGGCTTTCAGTGCTGTTGTACAATCTTAACAGGCTTAATTGATCAATGGCAGATGGGCTCCCATGTTGGCCCTCGGTGAATATTCAGTTAGGAAAGTGGGAAATCTTTTTTGTGCGAAATAATATCATCCTTCATAACGTTGCTGGTAATACACACAGTAGTTGGTATGGATTGCTGGCTCGACGTACTGAATAGTGCATACTGCTTAATATGGCTGTTACCTTATTGTGCAGTGTGTAATACAACATTGATATTCTCATAGGATACGAGATAATAAATACATTATAGACTTGAAGAAAAAACAAATGCATATGCTCTGGTAACAATATGTTTATATATTCTTAGGTAACAATATATTTGTCTATTCAGTACTTCCAACTAGTGTCCCCTCGATATAACGCTGAAGTTGGGGTCCATGACATCCCCCCGCGTTATAGTACCCACATTATACGATATTACTGGGAAATAACAAAAATTAAAATAGGATCCACGTCTGACCCTGCATTATATCCGAATCCATGTTATATCGAGGGGGCACTGTATGTGCGACTGTATGCCTTTAAATAGGACAGCAAATGAGACCAACATGTCTCAACCATGATGAATTGTCCACTGGAGTCGTCATTCCAATATAACATCAATAACAAATACACATCAATGCCGTTGTCAGACCACCACAATACCCAGGCCACCCCTTTAAACAAAACCTGTCAACATTGCTTATGTTTTCTTCTCCGACTAATTGACCACCTGACCCGACCACGATCGCCTAATCTCAACTATTGCTTTCTATCGTCCCGGTCTTACCTGCACAATTTGTGAAAAGGGTCGGCAGAATTACAATGGCGAGACAAATCAAGCTCGCTCAATCATCTAAATTAGTGCGAGAGGAAAACAAACCTTCAACTTTGAGATTTGTATCATATGGGTCCTAATATTTCAGAGGTTTACAATTTTAATGACAAATATTTCATTCCCTTTTTTAAACGAAACCTGTATTTTAGCATGCTTTTGTCCGTTTTAGAAGCCTATTGTCTGTGTCTTTATAAGCTATTGTCTGTGTCTTATAAGCTATTGTCTGTGAATTAGCAAGTTATTGTCTGTGTCTTTATAAGCTATTGTCTGCATCTTAGTAAGCTATTGTATGTGTCTTAGTAAGCTAGTGTATGTGTCTTAGTAAGCTATTATTGTCTGCATCTTAGTAAGCTAATGTATGTGTCTTAGTAAGCTATTGTCTGCATCTTAGTAAGCTATTGTCTGTGTCTTAGTAAGCTATTGTTTGTGTCTTAGTAAGCTATTGTCTGTGTTTTAGCAAGCTGTCTATATCTTAGCATGCTACTGTCCATATTTTAGCATGCTACTGTCTGTGTCTCAACATGCATCTTTTCATACTGCCACACGTCTTCCCAGTCTTGCATCCAATTTAACAGCAATTTCAAGCCCATAGACCACGGACCCATTAGATCTACTAGGAACAGGCACACGAGGCAAGTTTATGGACTATTTAGCTTGGTCTGATGAACTGACATTTCCAAAATGGAACTGGACAATAGCTACCTCAAAGATGGATGGCTCCGGATGTTAGCGTATGTGATGCAACCATAAATATATTAAGACACGCACAATGTTCCATATATAGAAGTCATGAATGTCCCAACTCTATTAAATCATCGCCGATCTTTAACCTCCTCATCTATACTGGAGGCAGACAGAGCCGTAATTTTCATTAATCCAGCAAGGAGTTGGGCAGCCGATAGTACAAATATTCTTCAACCATTTCAAGGTCAACAGCCAGTTTCTGAAACTATTAATATATCCGAGCGTCTGAGCTGCAACCCAAGCAATAATCTACCACACAAATACCTATAGACTGTGTAGTTCATATAACAGCCTTAACATGTCAACACAATAGCCTTAGAAGCGTCTCAAGGTCGAGATAATAACGGTCAATTTCACAAAGTGTATAATGACTGTACTGGTCAAGGAGAAAACGGACTTAGTGAACGGACTTACTGCCTCATAGCTTTATGAACTTTGCGAGAAGAAACCATGTATAAAAAGTACGGATTAGAAAGTAAAGTTAGCAGGTATTGTCAGCATCTGACGCCGTTAACCATAGCCATCCTGAAAGCAACCAGAGATGCCCTAATGAAGGAGCTATTCTACATGTATGAGGTTAATAATATATTCCTGTTTCATAAATAAGAATTTGCATTGTAATTACACTATTTTAGAATGGCGTTTTTATGACTTAATTGAACGTTTCCTTATTTCATTCACATCAAGCAGGAGGGCTTTAAATTTGTCCTGAGTTCGTGAACAAACATCAATAGCGTTGCAAGGACCACATCATCAAGCAATGTCGTCCCTCAGATGGTGTATTGATATTTCCTCCAGCGTACATTTCTTCCAGAGAACACTGTAACCAGGCAAATTTTTAAACATCTCACAATTTGTATTTTTAATATTTTTAATTCCATGGAACAGCTTGGCCTCTTCACGAGAACTTGGTTTCTCATTTTACCTTAATTAAAGATATTTCTTTAAAAATTAATGCAATTTTTCCAACATACTAGCTTTAAACATCAAGTGAGGTTGATGGAATACTATCTCTATCTCTACTACCACAGGCACTGGAACAGATATATCATATTACCAAGGCCACTGGAATAGATATATCATATTGCTACAGCCACTGGAACAGATAGATTATATAACCACAGCCACTGGTACAGATATATTATATTACCAAAGGCACTGGAACAGATAGATCATATAACCACAGCCACTGGTACAGATATATTATATTACCAAAGGCACTGGAATAGATATATCACATAACCACAGGCACTGGAACAGATATATCATATAACCAAAGGCACTGGAACAGATATATCACATAACCACAGCCACTGGTACAGATATATTATATTACCACAGGCACTGGAACAGATATATCATATAACCACAGCCACTGGTACAGATATATTATATTACCACAGGCACTGGAACAGATATATCACATAACCACAGCCACTGGTACAGATATATTACATTACCACGGCCACTGCTTCCAATCGGAACAGCAATATTGGACCATATTATGCTACAGCGTATTAAGGAAATGGATATTAACGTATAATATTGATCACTTTCTTGTTTTATTGTACTTAGATTTGCAGGGCACAGACAGTCCCTGCTGGGTGAAGAAACTACTTCCCACACAACTAACCATGGTTCTGTGGGTCAATGATAATCATGTTTCTAAAAGGAAATTTCCGCCATCTCGCGCGGGATGTCGTAGGGTGCTGTTAGACATATCTAAGGACAATAGATCACAACCACCACATGGGGAGAATCTGATTGTATCATCCTCACAACTGTACACTAGACAAACTAGTTACCGTACAACTGGATATACGATCTACTACAGCAGTCAAAAGTAATATGAAAAAAGGGCCCAATGCTTTTATGTAAAATGCCCCCCAACAAAGATAATATTAATATCTTCTGCATCACACATCTGATAATCAACGTGACAAGTCTGCTCAGATAAACTAGTTACTTGACGACTAGTTTCAAGATTTTGCTGTGGTGAAGAGGGCCTGATGTGGCTGGCAATGGAACGCTTCCAGGCCGAGATGTTATTGATATCTTCTGCCTGGGCGCGGAACACAATTGATAGGATTCATATTACATAATGATCAGGACCAATTTTATGCTTTAGCTCGTGGCTTTTCCTGTAGCGACCAATATTGATAACATCGATGTCACGGACCTCGTGTTTAGTTGCCACGGTAATGGGCACATTGTGCGTCTTGACATCTGATTTTTCCACAATATATTTCTGCCGTTCTGACGTTGGTAAACAAGTGTAATGGCGGTTCCAGTGGGAAGTTGTTCCTTGTAATCAATCACAGTGTATGCAAGCATGTCTGGAGAGCATGGGATTGTTTACTGGAATCTATGCTTGTCACTGGTCTGTAAGCGCCTGACCATGTATGCTGAAGTGCACGGTAGTCACAGAACCATGGGCCACATGACATCCTTGAAACCCCCGACCATTATCACTACACTTAACCTCCGTCAAATACCCTGGACATATTGTTCCCTTGAACTCCAATTTTGAGATGAGAGACAACGGTGAATATTAATTAGCAGAAAGTATTTGGGCAGTAAACATATACTAAATTGGTAGCATGTAGTAAATTACATTGTTAAATAAATGGTGATGGTTATATGCATGAACAATTGTTTTAGAAATATTGATGAGGTTTACACTGGACTATTTTATTAATGTGTGGGAGCAAAAGCCAGCTAATAAGTAACTCACATTCTCTTTCATGTCGTAATAACAATATAGAAAAAAAGATTTTGTGCAAACCTCATCTATTTATAAAACAACATGAATTGTTCAGGAATATTTTTTCACAAATATGGAAATATTGTAAATCTATATTTCATTAAAATTGTCATAACTCAAAGTCTTTGTTCTGTATAGGTACCACGTTGTTAGCATTTAATATAAACGAGATATGCATATTCTTTGAAGTGCCATATGTGGTACTATTTCACCCAATTCACCGTGAACACCATTCAACAGATGTAGACATAGTGTGGGTAGTAAGTGTCTTGGAAGTCAACTAAGCTATAGAAACAAGCAGTCATTTGATTGGCTGATGACCAGACGCGACCACTTCCTTATATGCATGGCTCGTACTTACCCACAGAACTTAGCAAATCTAAACTTGAGAAACCTTGTAAATAAAACAGCATGGAAATTGAATCTTTAACAGATGATGTTTGTGGACCGGTCTTAAGCTAACATTCATTTTAAAACTGGAAAAGCAAGAATCTATTTCATCCCAATATATAACCAGTTTACAGCGAAGCTGGACTATTCCTTCAGATTTACTTCCTTACAACTATGTATCCGTTTAGTTCCCTGTAGAATCCGGCCAGCAGCAAAGCCTGGGAAACCAGGGAATAAAAGACTCGCAGCCACAAAATTAAATCACCCCTGCATCGTAGACCAAGAAAATTGTCATCGGAAATTTGGAATTGACTCATTTGATAGATCCAATATGGCCAACGCGATCCAATTCAAAGGAGCCAGGAAATTGTGTTTCCTTGATAGAAAACATTGAGATAAATATCCTGGTTTTGTGCCGTGTTCAAACAAAGCCTCATCCAAACAAACCACCGCTGCAACCTGATATATATTTTAGTGGCTTCAATTTTTATGACGGACGATGAAATGACGCAATCTTGCCTACGGGAGACCGTTTCCACTCTCATCTGCTTCAGTGAACTAACCGATGGACTTGCGCAAACCACGATACGAATTCTTAAATTGGTTCAGAGAAGGCAATGTTTTCCTGAAGGTCACATAGCGTGTTAAGAGTGAGGAAGCATTTTGATTGGAGGTATTTCCTGCGACAAATTGACTAAGCGTGGAGTCCCTAGGGGGCCGAACTCTTTTTCCAGTCGGGCATCGCAGCACAAGCAAGGCAATCACCTGTATGAGGGGTGCATTATATCGGCGCCGACACAATCCTCAACATTACCATCTGCAAGACAGATCTCTGTCGTCATCGGAGAACGGGACAACCAGAATGGAAGGACCAGAACGAACGGAAGATAATCCAATTGCTAGTTAGCATGCTTTGCTGTTCTTGTCCCCAATGATTAAATTATGTTCCTATGGGTTATGCTGATCTGATCGAGGGAGATGGTTAGTGGACGGGACAGTCGACAGCATACTAAATTTTCAATCAGAAAAATTATCCAATTCTTTGAGATTCTTTTACGAGAAAATTCAACAGTAATTGAGAGAAATATATCCTAAAATGAATTTCTAAAATAACAAAAGAATTGCTAAAGTGATACTGTGGGATGATGAGTTAATATAATAAATGTACACCGAATAAAGTTTCATAATATTATTGAGTGAAACAAAACCAAAAGAAGGTAAAAATATAACGTAGTCACTAGTATGATACTAGATACTAGTTTTATATTATTATTGTACACTGATTTATTTTTACAACTGCATAACCATGATTGTGTTAAATATATTGAAATATGAATTTTTATTGGAATAATAACTGAGAGTGTGATACTATATGGCACGATGATTAGTTTCAAATGGACGAACATCATGATCTAGCTGAAGAAACATCTATTTGCAAGAGATCTAGCAGATTGCGTAGCTAGAATTACTTAAGGGATCATATATGCAAACTTATGATTGAAATGAAAATCTCTGTTGGTATTCTTCAGCTATTAGAGTCTGTAAATAGAAATATTGAAGGTAAGTGTCTATTGAAATTGATTGCATTTCTCTCTCAACATCATTCCAAAAATTGCTTTCTTACATGCTAACCTTAATAATTGAAGCAAAGTAGAGAAAAAGCTATACATTTTAAGGCCACACACCTTGCGTGACGTGATACAGCTGCTCGATGCGACCTCTGACTTGTGTTATTTGTGTCGACCGCTGTGAGAAATCGCATGTTGTATGCACTGTTTTTTGTTACATCATTACCGGTGTTGGTTGGAATGGATTAGATGCGACAAAATCTAGGTACTGCCCACATGTTTGAATTTAACAGGATGATCATTGATTCCCAAAGGTATTGAATCAATGTTGAAAACTTTCTAGAAAAGAAACTAGCCCCGAAAAGCTGAATTCTCAATCAAGAATGAGAAATTGCCAATATTCTAAATATAAAAAAAAAGGTTGCCAGCTCTACTTCAAATTCAAGTTACCAGAAAGAAATAAATCTGAAAGGAATATTTCATAACCTACTGAACGCACAACCTGATAACTACTAATCCTGCATGACAATATTCATACCAACATGTATTCAAACATTGGACTCTCCTTCCCATCCCCAAATCCTCTTTCAAGCCATCGATGTCTAGCACACACAAAAGGTACATGACCAATTCCTTGTCAATGGAACCGGGTATTTCAGGTTTGCAAAGACTACAATTTACTACTTAAATCTCAGCCTCCTAATGGCGCACAGCCACACAAAGCCAGCGGTCCTCAATTCCAGCCGTTCAGACCTTCCGTGCATTTATGTGAAAATTGTACGTCCAAAGTCGTCTACACAACAACATATTCATCTCCAATATTGATTTCTATTTGAGCTCTTCTATTTTCTGTTACTACTTCCCTGTATATTCCAAAATTGGTACATAACGCCTAAATAGTGCCCACATCTAATGCCAATGCCTAAATAGTGCCCACATCTAATGCCAATGTAACACCGAGATCTACTGCCAATATGTGAGGATTAAATATTCATGGTTTAGATCATAAATACATGATAAATACACAACATCGCAAACAGAACATCGCGGTAAGTGTAAAGATATTGTCGACTATCTGAACATTGGTCATAAATAAAATATTTTGAAATCGCACAATCACACCATTTGTGTTTAGTTCATCGGAAAAATATAAATATTTCTTTCAAATTTCCGCTAAACGTGTAACTAGAAAACATGTAGAAACATGGCATGTGTGGTAATTACAAATGTCTTGTTTTTTAATACTATCCTACAAAGGAATAGAACATAATTGAGGTGGATACCAAACATGCTGGTTTACAATAATGGGTGCAAGCCGAAACAGCACTACAGCAAAATGGCACCAACCAAAACAGCACCAAATTGACGAAAATGGAACATTGAATTGGTGAAAACGGCACCATAAATATATATTTAAGATAATTTTTTGTCTTTTCTGTATTATTTTACTGAGGTTTTTTACTCTTATTGACAAATACATGTATATTGGTATTTTTTGTATAATTTACCACTGTGAGTGTTTAAATGGAATAAAGTTGGTAGATTGATTGATTACTTCAGAAACAAATAAAATATGTACATTATGTATGTATATACATATATAACTTTATAAATACATTTAATCATTGATATAAAATAACTTAGCCAGTAGCTATTACGTAGTACATTACATATGTATATACATATATAACTTTATAAATACATTTATTCATTGATATAAAATAACTAGCCAGTAGCTATTAGTATTATGTAGTACATTACGTATGAATATATATACATAACTTTACAAATACATTTATTCATTGATATAAAATAACTAGCCAGTAGCTATTGTCCCCTTTGTTAGATTTCATACCTGCAAGCATAGTGATCTCGTTTCTTGTAGGGAATTCATTCTAGCAGTTAGATGTTCCAAAGTCAAGATAATTAGAGTTACGTTCCTTTTATTCACATAAAATATGAATTCTTTTTATAACTATCGAGTGTTGGGGAATAAGTACATTGGTAAATAACAACTTTTTAATTTACAAATCAAACATAAGGAGATTCAGATATAAATGTGTCTCTCTAAAACATTGGTCAACCATCTGTAATAGTATGCTTTTAATTAGGTTTAATGTATCCAACCAAATATTAAGGTTCAAATGGATTTTAACGTAATTTCCCTATCTGAATTGATCTTTTCAGCAATGCTAAATTTGCTGAGATATTCAGATGGAAAAACTTAGTCAATAATTAATATCCATTGATTCACAAAGAAGATAAATTGTCTAAGATGTTGGATGGCTACAAGGAGCATCAGTCAAGTATTAAAGCATGGAATGTTTCGAGGACATTCAAAAGAAGTGTGCCATGACATGTGTTATATTTTTCTAACAATTTTGTAATGATCCTTAAAATACTTAATCTTGAAAGTGCATGACGTCAAATCCTACTGGGTAAAGTAAGGAATAACCAGCTTAGCATACAGCTTGAAATTGTCTTAAATCATTGAATAACATTCTAACAAAAGCATTTTTAGATGGCAAGAACGGCACATTTGAAGGATATTGTGAATATTGGATTCCATATAAGCATATTAGTACAAGGAACTTGAGAGTGTTATATGGGTGAAAAGAGCACTGTTTCCATGTCTCTCTGACATTCATGACAGCATGTTCACAGATTTAGTGGTTTATCAGCATGGAACAGCCCCCTCTGGACCTCTGAGGTCCTAACTTCCGAGGACAAGATTGGTTGATTGATTTAATGCTTAATGTCGCTGTGGGGAAATTCCACCCACATGTGACTATCAGATGGCAAACACCTCATCTTACAAACACCTCATGTTATAATCACCTCATAGGACAAGAATATCATAGGAAAAGCACCTCACTGGACAAGAACCTCATAGAACATGCACCTCATCAGACAAGAATGTCACAGGACAAACACTTCATCAGACAAGCACCTCAGTGAACAAGTACATAATACGACAAGAATATCATAGAACAAGCACACCATTGGGCAAGAATCTTCTAGGACAAGCATCTCATAGGACATGAATCTCACAGGATGGGCACCACATAGAACGAGCACCTCACAGGACAAGATTCTTACAGGACAAGCAGCTCGGAGGACAAGCACACCAGAGGTCAAGGAAGGTGACGTGTCAACCAACTACAGAGTATTTCTTCCTTCAGATCTATTTCTGACCATCCTACAGGCCTCAGGTCTTGCAGCTTGAAGGTCACTGTATTATACGTGCATATGTAGCACTGTGAGCATGCTTTCGAGCGTGGAATTGGCACGATATTAATGTGCACATTATTATTATTATCTCATATTTGGACATTTTATTGTTGCTTTATTCATGGTCATGTTAACCTTCTCCCAGCTGGAACAATCAGAGCCAGTGCTCAAAAGACCATCTACAGGTTCATCCAGAAGACAGAAGGTTAACCCTTATGGCTGGGTCCCGGATACGTCAGCTACGTTAGAGGCTTTCAGAAAGCAATAGTCATCAAACTGTCCATGGAATGTTCTCATCAATGAGTAATGAAACATTTTCAAAATAATCACCAACGTATTAAGGAATGCATAACTGCTGTATTATATAAAATGAGCATTCTCATCCAGCTGTTGTTGTGTTTGCCATCTCGTAGCATCATGAAGATTACTATGACACACCCCGAGGCTAGGACGACTTGCAAACCGATGCACCAAAACACGGGAAAAATCCAATATTGCATCTCCGAGCCACAGCGAATATTGACAAAAACTGCTATGATTTCTAATAACCCTGCTTGAAGGAAAATTATTTTTATTACCCCACGAAACATTCTGCTTCTGTGAGTTTTGCTTTAATGTATCGCAAGGACATCCAGTTGGTCGCTGCCCAATTGAACTATGGAGAGAGTCTTCTGATGGCCAGCATTAAATAGACACTCTGCAAGTGTTTGAAATGTTCTCTTGAGCAAAACTGAACCAAGGTTACTTGCCCACTTTCTATTCAGATCAATCAATTCTAGGGATCTTAACATTGAACTAAGCTAATCTGTGCTGTGTGTATCACGATGCATCAAACTTTTAGACTTATTTTCTTTTCTGAATTTGTGATGTTGTGCGACCTGCGTGTGTGCCATACATGTATGCAAATAACTAACCATCTTTGATTAGCTATGGTGTATGTAGAGCATGTCTAATAGTAGAGCAGTGATAGGATGTTGAACTACGGACCTGAAGTACTGGGTTCAATACCCACTTCTGGTGTCTGGCACTGATGTTCAAAGAAGGTACATTACTGATGTAATCATGATAGGTTATGCGGTCTGCACAGTGCTGTTAGCACCCTTGCTTAATCAATACCAGCCAGTGCTTGCAGGTTTATTGCAACACTCAGTGCTATGGGTAGGGGATGTTTCCTCCTATGGAAACTAACAAGCCGTGATAAGTTAAAAATGGAAAAAAATAGGAAATTATAAAAAAATAAAAATAAAAACTTACAATGAAAATTAACACTGGGAAGACAAAAGTCTGGAAGTCTTCAATAACAATAACACTAGAGCAAAGAATTCTGGCTGCAGTGGTCAAGCGATGCTGGACAAGTTGGCTGTGATCATGGTGATGGTGATGGCCAAGGTTTGTCTATGATGGACATGAAGCCCCTACGGGTCAAACCTTTGGCTCAATCCCTCTAATGGTTCAGAGGGAAAAAGGTCACAGGTCAAACTGACCCACGGTTCCACTAATGATGCACAGTTCCATATATAGCATGGTCGCTTTGGCTCCAGGACAGAAAATGGTGCTGCATGTGATACATATACGTGTCCCTTCCACCAATATTTCTCTTTTCATTACATAAAATGCCAGAAGAAGTTGGTCACTTAACTCATAACAAGTGCTCGTGATTTAGTCAATCCCAGCAAATATAAGTAATTCATGTTGTTACAGAAATCTATGTAGTAATTACATCAATATGATTCAATTGTACGACACTCCTCCAGATAATTCAGCGATATCAGTCTGCTAGGTTTCCCGTGACTTTCAGAACATTTCCCTCCGGCTGCGATAGAACGGAACGCAAATTTCCCTGCATCATGTCCGCCCATACTCTCCACCAAGTTTCAGCCAATCAGAATCGGTAATTGTAGTCAATGCAGAACTAATGAAATAGACGTATGCTTCGGTGGGTCGTACAATTGACGAGGTAGGGGGAGCATCATCACGGACTATTTTCCACTTGAATTCTGTAAATCACTACACTCTAGACTGCGGGCAACGAAAGACAATTAAAATAACGAGGCTGTGCCACAGCTTATACAGGGCACTTTCTGTACTCCACGACAGGGCCATTAGTGGTGTGGGACAATCTATACAGAGACAACTCCTTGCAGCTCATTGCAAACTGCATCCACCGATTCAATTTGACTATTCTATTAATATTGGCTGGGAACATGATGACATGATGAAGAGTTGATTTTGACAATATTGTACGAGGATTATCAGAAATGAAGGCAGAGAACATCATGACACATTGAAGATTTGAGATGGACAATACTGTATGAAATATAACCCATGAACAATACTGTATGAACTATAACCTAAGAACAATACTGTATGAAATATAGGCCAAGAACAATAATGTATGAAACATAGGCCAAGAATATCATAACATAGTGCAAAATTTAAGCCATCATAATAAACAAATGTATTGGGAATATCAGAAAGATAGAACAAGAAGATGTTTTGTACATTGAGTAAAAGCTGAGATTACTGGAACATGCGTACCAAAAGGTAGAGGCAAATTTGACTTTTCAAACATTGATATACATTTAAAACGTTACAATCCTATTATTTCAGTAAATTTCACGTCGGCTATGTCACTGTGACATTGTTGTAGTGAAACTTGACACATAACTTTGCACCCAGTCTAACCATTGACATCAACAAGATTTTCCAAACCCTGGTTTCCATACCGGCATACGAAGACTATGTTTAACAAATTTCTTGGGACAACCAAATAATTATTTCTTTGCCAGTCATCGCTGTAGGGTGAAAATAAAGACGTTGAAATCGAGTTTCAAGATTGTTAGTAATTCATGGAAGTCTGTTCTCACACACCCTGGCGTCCTCCAACACAGTCAATCTTAAGTGAAAAAAAGACTGTATAATTTTAAACGAAGAATCAAATATCTCATTATTCTTGGCATTTCCATGGAATATAACTGGAATGGATCATCTGGACGACCTTGACCTGTCATCTACTTGGCACACAACAACTTTAGAGGTAACTTTAAGGACAACTCCATGCTCTAAACAATATCAATTTTAAAGATATTCTCAAAACATAATTGCAACTCCATAATAAACAATATTAATTTTAACAATATCCTCAAAAAGTAATTGTGACTAGGATATTAATGACTTTTGACATCATAACAATGAACGAATTCTTAAGCATGGACTTTATTTGAAAAGCATCAAATTCATAACATGGAATTCAAGTTGGACAAATATTCTCCGTTGGCATCCACATGTTTGGTCGTTCAAATAAAATGCTTGCTGAAATATTAATGAGCAAACAAACACATAAAATATTAATAAAGCATTTCAACAATTTTGGTTGCCTCCAATCTCTCGATTTTCTTTTTCAAATTTGCTGTGAATACCATAATATTGTATTGCAAAGTGAAATTAGGTGTGTCCTGTTACTGTGACTGTTTGATAATACACAAAATTCCGACCATAGCTTACATATAACCTTTCAAAGACAATTATCTTACATTTAATCCTTCTACAAATGTCAACATCAACAACACAACAATAATAATTGGTACCTCATCCTTAACAAGATACCAGTGATCGGGTTATCGTTTCACTTCGCAGCAGAAATAACTTTTTCTTCATAATCAAATTGAATAATAATGCTGTCTTTTTTTAATTATGACATTGTTAATGCGGAATCTGCAAATTGCAAAATGAAACTAAAATGAATCGCAGTACATAACTTAATCTTTATCGGAGATAATGTTAAGCATATCGTTAACACGATCGTCTAGACTGAGATTTCTTCATAATTAAACAGATGAAATGAAACCAGCTATTTCTATTCTGCAAGATGTTAGAAATCTGATCATGCTGACTGTAGATCAATGCGCTCCTGGAAGTTCTCTCATCCTGTAAATTTTACATGTGCTATCTCTTTACACTGAAATGTCTTTTCCATGAAAACATTTGAGAAGTCATCTAAGATAGAATTAGAAGTAAAACTCCTTCTACATTAATACCAGTGGTAATGCCTAGTGGTACGACATACCAGCGAGTTATAGCTTAAACTATATCATGAGGAACACCTGCAACGACTAGTCACTCCAAAAACACCCACAAGCAATGGCTGGTCCAGATGAATTAAAGAGCCGCCGACTATTTGCTCTACAAAACCGTGCCGAGAATACCAAACAATATTCAATTTGCGGGCATGAAATGATTTTCTGAGTCGTTCCCAATTAAATATGACAAACATTGACGGCCGCGAGAACACTGGCCTGACTGCTGGCTGGAATTGCAGTCAAGTGCGGGTCGAATCTCAGAATGGTAATTTTGCCATGGACGGAAATATTCCAGCATAATACAGAACCAGAGCAGGTTGGTAAATAGCACGGTACCCAGACCGCTGATAATGTTAAAACAATTCAATTCCATAATCAAACATGGCTGCCGCGGAGGTACTAGAGCAGGAGTTTTATGAACGTCATAACTGTACTGCAACGTTCACAGCAGGCTTCCGTCGACAGATCTGTCCTCTGATTGATCCAGTGAAACAAACAGCAGTAAATTCCACTCAAATAGAGAAATAGATCTCGCAGCCAACTCCGGCTATTGTATGCAAACAATCCAGTGGGCCTTTTTTTTTTTAGCTGCGTGGCATATTCACAATTGCGAAGATCTATAACTGCTCTGAGAAAGGAAACTATAATCTGCTATAATCACACCTGGCTGCTTCACACCAAACATATTTCCTTGTTTACATAAAAAAGGAGAATACAATTTTAATGTAGAACAGTTGTAAGAGCATTCCTCGGAACTATGAAATGCTTAGGATTTCTATACTCCATGCAGGAGACCAATCTAATCCATTATATTTATTTGCACATAATAAGGATTTCTTCGTTTCATGACTGTTTACAATATTTCAGATCTCCAACACTAGATTGTACAGCTAAGTGCATTTGGGCATTACATTGTACTGGTTCAGAAGAAGATCCAATTTAAAGCTTATATTTGTGTTGCTATAGGCTATAAGAGAAACAGTTCTTTGAAAAAGAAAATTGAAAAAGCTATCCTAGACTTAGATAAAGGGGGAAAAGACTTTCTAGATTATAGTCTGCGGCTTCCATGAGGCATTCGTTTACATTTACTTCCCTCTCATTGTCACTTTGCCTACTAGCTATGACAGAACACACAGTTGGTATATCTTACTGATTCCAAGTGAACTACAGTGAACAGTACAACTACAGTGAACTATTATAGCAATCTATTCACATGGATGATCCATATCTGAGTACATACATCCATATACTCGTCATCTCCTTAAACAAAATGACCTCCATTAAATTTGTCCCATGTCTAAAAATGTATGTCACAATTTTGAAATACAGTGCCCCCTCGATATAAGGCGGTTCGATACAGAGCGGATTCGGATATAAGGCTGGGTCAGATGTGGACCCCA
>JAUTBQ010058323.1:0-17295 GCA_032361185.1 Lepetodrilus ovalis
CGTTATATATTTATGGTATATTTTTTTTATATTTTTTTACTAACTGCTAACATTATATAGAAAAATAATAAAAATATAAAAGAATTATGATTAAATACATGCAAGTATGAAGTTGCCCCTTTAATTTAATTATTGTTGCTAATAGAGTTGGTGTGTTTCACTGGTTGGCAAATCATCAACATCTATGATTAGTCTCTCTTTTCACTTTTTGTTAATAAGTGTTGCTTCCTTTCCAATATAGCCTGGCACCTTCGACTGAAAGTAAATGCATGTGCACATTTCACAGAAATACAAACAACATTTGGATTTGAATGCAAACTTCAGCTATGCTCTGTTGAACTAATGACTCAAATTTAAAAAAAGAAATTCATTTCAAAATATTATAATACTCCAATTAGGTTTCCATATGAATTATTTAAACTTATTGTAGACTTGCACAATCGGCAAGAACCTTTCAATCTTGAGAAGCTTTATATATTGATTCTTGGAGTAAATTTTCATGCAAGGTCTGCATGCGTTGACAAAACTCTGTTAATTACCATGATTACTATCATTATTTTTCCAGATTATTGTGATTTGGAGAAAAACATTAATATTTAAAAAACATTTTCAAGTCTTAATCAATAGTGCATAGGTTATGTCATCGGTTTTACAGTGAAGTCTAGGAGGAGAATGGTTCAGACTAGAACATTGTAGTCCACCGACAGTCAGGGCTCGGGATGGGGGGAGGGCACAGACATGCATTTCTTTCATTGCTGCAACAATGCAAGTTACGCGTTATGATTCGAGCACATGCTCCATATGTTTCTGGGTGAAAAGCATCAGGAGCATGACTAACATCCAACAGCCGTAGTAAGGCCGGCCGGGCTATACTGATCCAGAACAATACCTTCCATACAAGGGATTACAATCCAGAACATTGTATCATGCCAGGATTAACTACTGATCATAACAATCCTAGTGACAGAGGTGGATATAATGTGTAAAAAGATTAAATGTGTAAAAATGTCAAGAAATTCAGAATAAAATGTTGGCAGAATTATAAGAAATGCCATATTTATTTTCTTTGCAGGGAAAAATATGTTCCTTTCAGTATGCAGTACTTCTGCTATATACTATAGTTAATTGGCATAGGGTTAATTTTGATAAATCTGTAGCTCACTGGTAATGGGTTAATTTTAAGAATTATTAACCACTACCCAACATAAAGGTTATACACATGTTCCAATGAGTGTCCTATGAAACAGTTAATCACCTCTTTGTTGGTCTTTCTAAAACAAAATTGAATAGTCTTGACAAGGATGTAATTAACTATTTAGAACCCTATTTCTATTGACTTTCATTCGATACCTTTAATGAAATCTTTCTGATAAAGATCTGACAAATTGGTACAATAGATTTTGTCTGCATACAGGAATTTGAAAAGATGCGAGTTGAAATAATGGATGTTGAAATAATTACATAAAAATTGGTATACATTGTCTGTAAATTCACAGTTTTTTTTAACAAAATTGCCAATACTTGTAGCAATTTATCATGCTATCCAGATTCAATGTCTGTTAACTGTCAGTGAGTGCCAAATGTTGTTCCAATGTGTGATTTACATGTATTGATTTGCAGGAGTTGTGGGAATGAAGAAACCTTACTTTTAGACCTGTATCTTGTGTAAACCTGGTTTAAATATAATTGATGTATTTCTTATTAAATACAACCCTCTTTAAAACAAGACATGCTATTTCACAAGATTAGAAAATGGATTGTCAAAAGGGTGTTCTTTTTTTATAGCTCTCTGCTTGCTCTATCTCTCTCTTTCTTTCTTTCTTTCTCTCTCTCTCTCTCTCTCTCTCTCTCTCTCTTCTTTCTTTCTCTATCTCTCTCTCTCTCTTGCTCTCTCTCCCATCCTCCCTCTCTCTTACTCTCGCTCGCTCTCTCTCCCCCCCTCCCTCTCTCTCTCTCTCTCTCTCTCTCTCTCTCTCTCTCTCTCTCTCTCTCTCTCTCACTCTCTCATTCTGTTCCATCTCTCACTCAGTACAGCTGTCAAACTACTCAACAGAGTTATAGTTTCCAAACTCATTAAGACAGCATAAATATGTCAGACTTTAATTGGCAGTAAGAAGCAAGTCATAACCATGATACATTTGTTTGATAATTATCCCTGCAGCAGGTTAAGATGGCATGGAAAGTATTACTAACAACTTTTGTAAAAAAAAAATCGTCTAAACAGAAGGAACTGCCTAAACAATGAAGAACATACGTCATCAAGGAAGCACATTGTCTACCTATCAATAATATTGCACACAGTAGTATACACACATGTTCTAAAGTGTGAAGTCTGTTTTATGAAACCTAGAACTTGAAACCAGTTGATGTCCAAACTTAATGACTTGCAGCAGAGATGATTGCAGTACATCGCTAGAGGATGAAGTATTCAGTTTAGAGCATACTTGTCACATATGCCAAAGTGTGAAGGATGTTTTACAATACTTTGGAACCTTGGAACCAATTGGAAAAACTGGGAACCTATTGAAATCAAATTTACGAATTTGCACCAGGGGTCATTATGTCTTGCAGGAGGATGAAGTATTTATTTTTTGCTCCTCTTGCAATGAGATGCTACAATGTTATATAAGCTTCAAGAACAGGCACCGGTGTCTGTTCTCCAGGGATTAATTACAGGGAAAGCTCCTTCCCCATCTGTCTGTCATTGGTAAACTCCAATTTCAAAATTGAGAGGAATTCTTCAACTGCTGTCTACTACGAGAGGCAGGATACAATGTTGAGAAGAGGCCAGGATCTTGGCCGTAACCAGTAGTTTCCTCTGCGACTTATTGCAACCATTAACTCTCTCCTTGTTGGAGGCAGTCAAATATACCTATGAGAGCAGTGCTTGTGTTTAATCCAGCAGGGAGAGGGTTAATATGGTCGGGGATGAGCATCTACTTCACAGACATAAGAAGTGTACTTGAAATCAATTTTAGACTTGAAGCATTGCGTTTGAGTTATTCAATTCTCTCATCGTATTCTTTAATGGATTTAAATCTTCTTTTTTTTCACTTGTAGTAACTGGATTGTTTAAGTTGCTTTTAGCTTGTATAAGAACATTTAGGTGTTTAATTGCTATTTAAATGATGGTGTGTTTTTTTGTTCTTCATTGGCAAACTGAATTCACTTTTTTTAATACGTAAATATTATTCACTCTGACATTCACACTCGGTCTTTCAGTTGAGACTTTCACTTGCTAACTTCTCTCTTCTTCTTAACAGTCTAACAGACAGCAATACTTCCACAGCAGATATACAAAGACTCCAGCAGTACGTTTATCTGCTAGTTGACGTGAATCATGGTTAACACTGATTTACTGAGAAGTTTTAGGATGTTAGCATAAACATTGTATCGGCATTTCTACCTCATTGAACAGCAAGCGATCAAGACCAAAAAAGCATGAAGAAAATGGGTCTCTGGGAAAAACGATTCTCACCCCACTTGAGCACCTGATGAGAATCAACGGTGTGTGTAAGAGATGACTATGACGTCCTGGGTTAATGCTTAGCCTGACTTTGAAGATGCTGCCACACGGATTGTGCGCTTGTAAAACCAGGGACATTTCTTACTAGATAGAGCCATTAGCACCTCGTAAAATATGCACCCACCTCGCAGACACGGCAATGCTGGTGCTCTCTCTGTATATATATCCTCCTACCGCTGCTACGTTTGTGTAGTATATTACACGGCCCTGGAATCGGCTTGTGGAAGAATAGGATTAACATAGATACGTCTATTACATTATTTTGGTACGTTAACTTAAAATTGAAAACTTTTTCTTTTGGAGAAGAGCTGGCTGTCATACTAAGAGGGTTTAAGGCATCTCTCTGGACTTGCACTTTGAAGAACTCATTGAATATGGATAGTTGAAGAACTGCGATATTATGACAAAAGCTTTGTCCATGTCTATCTAATTTGCTCAAGTATTTTAACATATAATTGTGATTTGTTTTTCCCCACCAGAAATCGAAATTTAAAAAATATTTGAATAATGTTTATTTTAAATGTATTTTGGGCAAGAAATTAATAAAAAAAAATAAAAATGAGGAATCCATCTTGCATATTACAGTTTCTTTATAAAAGAAATGACAAATATTTGTCATGAAACCACTGACAACCCGGGTCCTCTGTAGGATATAAATCACATGCTCTCTGTGTACAGGCTTCCGCGTTTTCTGTTTGAAAGCAACAGGTCGTTCTTTGAAGGCCCCGTGTACAAGCAAACCCCATCATTGTCACACGGCCAAGCTGTCTCTTGTAATTTTCCCCCGGCTCAAAATCCTGTGCTTGTTCAAGCATAGAACTGTACAGGTATACCCGAGGTGTGAAACGAGGCGATAGCTTTTCTGTCTGTTTATTTGGCCTGTCTGAACTGTCTGAATACACACTCATGTCATAGCTGAACACCAGCATACATATACGTAGAGGAGAATCATGTTTGTTCTTTTGGTTTGTTGGCGAAATTGAAGATGCCTTGATCAAGGGGGTGGGAATTCGAGTGAATAGTTTAGCGATATGTTTGTTTTGATTTCTGTTCTAATCTTTGATTTAGAAATGTTTCGGAATTGTTTGATCTCTGGTGAGATACCACGATAGCAGTGTATTGAGACACTGGTCATTGATGAGCAAGAGTGGTGGATAATTGGTGTATTGTATTGTGGTCGTGAAATCCTGTAAACCATACGTTATCACGTGTAACAAATCTGCTCGTTATTATAAACTGTACAGTAGTAGTATGTATGTTATTCAAACTTTTTGTTGCTGAAAATAACGAACAGCGTTTGGATGGTCAGTAATATTGTTGTCCACAGTGTGAACAGAGTAGCTTCCCTTTGCATCCTTGACATACTACCTGCATTTAACATGCTCTTCTTGTGCTGGTTCTTCAAAGCTGGCCACTAATTAAACAAATAGCTAGATTCTATTATAAGTAACTTCTGAGATATGACATTCTATCATATTACAGCCACACAAAAAAGATATTCCAATATTGATAAATTATGCCACATATATATTGTTTAAAAAAATAATAATGGCCACCATTATGCTGGCTTTTTAAAGCTGGCCACTAATTAAACAAATAGCTAGATTCTATTATAAGTAACTTCTGAGATATGACATCCTATCATATTACAGCCACACAAAAAAGATATTCCAATATTGATAAATTATGTCACATATGTATTGTTAAAAAATAATAATGGCCACCACTATGATATTCTATCATATTACAGCCACACCAAAGAAGATATTCCAATATGGATAAATTATGCCACATGTTAAAAAATTATAATTTCCTGAATATCATTCTCTTGAACCCATGAATTATCACATAATCGTTAACCCTGTGGGTATCGTTTCTCAAAGCTCTATCAGACCATAATGCTCTAGAAAGTGTCCAATAGCCATGTAGAGCAGATCACTACAGCACTATATGGTCTCAGTAGATACCAGAGCTTTGAGAAACGATACCCTGATACTTTAACCCTCTCCCTGCTGCAGGCAACCGGAGATGCCCTAAACAGCAGTGTATGTCTATAGTTCAGCAAGGAGAGGGTTAAAGGAAGCAAGGACAGTAATTAGCCGTGGAGCATACTTCTCGGTGCTCTTGGTACTATCTCATCATGTAATATACTGCAGAGGCGGAAGCAATTTCTCGCGTTTTACATCATAATACTGGATATCGGCATGCCAAAATATATGTTGACATATGGCCGCAGTGCAAACACGGCTGCATTGGCAATCTGAACAAGTCGATGCACTTAATATGCGATCAGTTTGTTTACGTTGGTGGTTAAGACATTTCATGTTATTGGTGCTATGTGTTAATATTAAGTTTGACAGTTTTGTAAAAGTCGAGATATCATGGCACTAATTGACATGGACTGCTAATCTCGGCACAGCATGCAACAGCGTGACACAGTAGGGAGCCTTTCATAGCAGACAGCTTTGCAATCTCGCGTAGTCCTTTTTCTCATGTTTTCGAGTCCCTGTTTAGTTTACATGCAGATACTGGCCGACTTCATGCAGCGCGATGTTGCGTAAAGGTTTTGATGATAAAATGTTTTCGAGGGTTTTATTTCCCTCATGTGACACTATCAGTAGCGATAGTCGGCACTGAGGGACAGCCATGCACTGGGTAGTTTCACCTGCTGCTGCAGCTTAGAACATTTTGCACCCCCCTCCCCTCCTCTCCGACATCCCCACCCCCCCATCATTCCTAGCCAGATATCCCAGCTATAACACCATCCCCAAATAATCCCCCCCTTCCAACATTTTCTGCGATCCATTTCCTCATATCTGTATTATTATCTCCCCTTATCTTGGGTATGTCAACAAACCATATTTGGAAAGTCGTAGCTGATCATATAGCACATATCCTGATTTGTATTGTATATAACATAGCATTTCTACCAATCTGAACTCAGAATGTGTTCTATGGGGTTATTATTGAATACAAATTCTTAATTTTTCCAGAATCTTTTTCAATCTAGGCTGTATCTAGTGAAGATTTATGTAAGAATTTAGAATGTTATGTTTATGAAACAATTTCAGCTTGAATGATTTTCCATAGACATTCAGTTATGATGGGGTCATGTTATAGGGATATGTGTTTTCTGAACCTTTCACAGGGCTCTCTCTCTCTCTACCTGTACCTCCCTATAGATCAACTATTTACTTCACGGTTTGATAGCACAGTTATGATGGGGTCATGTTATAGGGATATGGGTTTTCTGAACCTTTCACAGGGCTCTCTCTCTACCTGTACCTCCCTATAGATCAACTATTTACTTCACGGTTTGGTAGCACAGTTACATGTGTACAACGGTCATGTCAAGCCTGGGATTTGAACCCAAGGTGGATGAATTGTCAGTCCACTATTCCACCAGCTAAGCTAACATGGTAACCTTGCTGGTGGAGAGTGGGGCCTGAGATAACAAAACATTTTGATATGATTTCATGCTCATGCTCAAATTTTATGTTGCGATTTGTAAGCGAACATCTGAATTGAACATGAAATTATACTCAAGTAGGTTCTTCACCTCAAGGCCAGTAGGAGCAATCATACACTGATGGCCATGTTAACCCTTTATGGTACATCTGAACCCTAGCAAACTGTCCCAAGGATTCAGACATTATTGTTGCACCTGGAACCAGCATCCAACATCCTCTGAGAACCATTCATTGCCCACTTTCTCTCCCGTTCCCCAGTCTCCAGCCATTTACAGCTCACTTACCTCCAGCTCCGGTTCTAACTGAGAGTAGCCAATCCGGAACATCATAAAACAAGCACTATACAACCACAAACAAGCTGGATGCAGCTTCCACCAGCAGTGGATACACAGACTTCAGCCAGACTAACAGACAGGCTGAGAGCTGGCCACAAACTAGCAGACTAGCAGGCTCAGAGAGTACGGGTAGGCCAAAGACTAGTCTGTGTCACAGACCCTTTTCTCAACCAAATGAGTCTACTCCTATTCCGAATATCTCCCAAGAGCAAATCTAGATTTTCGGGGGAACAGAGGTTTAAGAATTTTAGGGGCTCCTTTCACGTACAAATAATTTGGTTTCATCCTCTGAGACTAATTGATAGTCTAGCCAAAGACTAGTAGTGTAGCCAAACACTAGTAGTGTAGTCTAGCCAACTCAGAGAGTTGGCCAAAGACTAGTAGACTAGCAGACTGGTTAAGAGTGATCAATTGGTCATGGGACTAACTGAAAACAATCTAGCAGAATAGCAATCTCAGAGAATTGGCTAAAGACTAGTGGCCAAAGACTAGTAGACTAGCAGACTGGCTAAAAGTGACCATTTGGTCATGGGACTAACTGCTACAAACTAGCAGACTAACAAAACTCAAAGAGTTGGCCAAAGACTTGTAGCCGAAGACTAGTAGACCAGCAAACTGGCTAAGAGTGACCAATTGGTCGTGGAACTAACTGCCACATGCTAGCAGACCAATAAACTCAAAGAATTGGCCAAAGAATTGGCCAAAGACTAGTAGCCAAAGACTAGCAACTGGCTAAGAGTAACCATGTGGTCCTAACTGTGAAGCGAAGAATTCCGGGAGAAATGGATTCCATGTGCCTATTGTACCCCATCACTGTGTACACAGTGTGCAGACACAATAGACCAGCTTGATGTCTAGACACTGAATACATAATTGAAATGAATTCAACATAAATAAAGATGGCATACATTGATTAAATATGACAGTGGTATGATTGTTTCATTTCATAAAGTGAAAGTCGATACAATTAATTTTGGTATGATAAATGTAAATGCATTTTATTAGAAAACAAAAATAATATAAAAAATAATCTATCAAATAATTTATGGATTTAGTATCAATCCAATTCTTGATTAATTGTATTTAATATAAAGTGTGCAAGTTAATCAAAAGTGACATCAATCCAGTTCTTGATATAAATTGTATTCAATGTAAATCGTGCAAATTAATTGGAAGTGACATTAAACGATAGTCCTGCAGTATCATATCATATGGTGATCCGAAACACAATATGGCGTGTAAACAGATGCAGTGTTCGGGTGACTTGTTCAGGTAGATTGTTAAACACTGAACCGTCTCACTGATGCATATCTAAACCACCAGGCCATTGTACATGAGAGTTTGTGCTGCAGGCTGTTTTCTCGTAAACCAAGTTGTGTGTAATCCTGTGGCCGCGAACACAAGAGGGACGCAATGTTATGACTGTAACAAAGTTGACTCGTAGAAATCATTGACACTTAGAAAGACAATGCTGACAAGGGGAGAATATTTTGCGAGAGGATCGCTCTTCCACTCTTTGGGTTCTTGAGCTACGTAAACATTGGTGTTGTTTAATATTATAATAATTATGATGTCACGTTGACAGTTCACACCATCAAAGAAACACTGAATTTGAAACACATCTGCATATAGAAAGAAAAGGTCATTTTATGAAAATGTTGGGCTACATGGAATAAATATCATCATGATAATGATATCACGTTCACAGTTAGTGCCTTCAAAACAATACTGCATTTGTATAACAGTATACACGTACCCTGTGAAATGCATATCAATTCATAAAACAGGTCAATTTAGGAAAATATAAGTTGAAAATCAGGCTGCATGAACTGTTTTTTCATATTGCCAAGAGAACTCATTTCATCTTGGTTACTTCACTTTATCATCTAATTGGTGTTTAAATTTTGAATCCGACACTTTTCTGTGGCAACCAGATGCATGTGCAACAGCACTGAAGCTATCGGTTGTGGCATCATGGGATGATCTGGTTGCCACCTCTGCCTTTTGTTTTACAATTATTGAAATTGGAAAAGGTTCCCGGCGCTGATCTCCTGGGCTCAGGTTAAGTCACAAAGCCATTTTACTCCTGGCAAATTGCTCTTATCGACTTAGCAAGGAGAGAAACCGATAAACTGATAAGACATGTTATGGGAAAGGACGAGTAGGAAGTCGGCATTAGACCAGTCGTGTTTCTGGATCGCCGGTCAATAGGACTAATTGTGCTGCAGAGTCTGTTCTGTAATGATGACCCCTTTGGTCTTCCATACAAGTAAACACAGGAGCGGAGTTTATCTGTCCTGTGATCCAGATGATGATGACCTCTGTGGCCTTCCATACAACTAAACACTGGAGGTTATCTCTCCCGGCCATCGGACTTCTTTCACACCAGGTGGATTTACCATTGAACTGTAAACTGTGATGAAACTGTAATGACAGTGTGATGGAACTCCAGAACTGACAAAGAACGATCAGCAGCATTGTTGACTCGGGACTCTCTTTACCCATCACCTCAAGTCTGCTTTACCAGCTGTTGATCCTTACAGCCAATGTCAACCATTTAACAGACCATGTGGCAAAGCATTTGACCTGTCTTGTTGCTCCCAACTTTCATGTTGGAGTAATTTGTTGGACAAGGAACTTAAGGACATGAAAGAAATTTGTTGATCAAGAAACCTGACCCCCAGCTCTCACTCTCAACTTCCACTTCTATTGGAGAGTCTCTCCACCATGGTGCGCCTATGTCTGACATCCCATTCCTTCACTTCTGTTTGACCACTGACAATTTGTAGCAGTGATCAAGCTTTTATATATATATATTTATTTGTGTAAACAAACCCAAAACCATTCTTTTTTTCACATATATTTCCCCAACAAAACCTCAATACATGGTATCAACCATCTCCTCCCATCCAAACACCCACCCCGACCCCCACCATTCCAACCTCCACCCAGGAAGCCCCACTCCACCCACCTTGCGTGTTGATGAAATATTCATGCTAACATAAAGCACAAATTCTGTTGATCAACTCTTCATTTATCTATTCATGTCTTGTCGTATTTATGATCATCGGAAATCTGTAAAATGAGTAAGCAGCCACCAGTAAACAAGGTTAAGATATATTCTTTTTAATAATTTAAAAAATTATTTTTTAGGATGTCTTTTCCTTTGCACTATATTGGTCACCAACTTCAATATCAGACACCTACTCCAAAGTCCAAACAGAAACCCCCACTTCCCTATGTCACCTCTTCACACCCACCTTCCATCTACCTGTACATTACCTGTCCACTTCATGGCCAAGTGGGCACAGTGTCTACCCTACAATACCCCAGCCAGTCACCCAGTAGCCCAGTCGCTATGGAACACATGTTTCTGGAACTATGACAAAAGCCTTTGGTTAGCTTTGGGGCAGGAGTGCAGGCTTGGTTTAAGACTGTATGGTGCTACAGTGGGCTCCCATTCACGACGTCCTGGTAGTAGACAATAGCCCAAGGTGGAGCTCAGCATGAACAGCCCGATCCTCATCAATACCACTACCCGTCTTCCCCCGCCAACTGAAAGGATTCGTTGGGCCGAGAAATCTGTGTCCATAGAACACCAATTAGCATGCATTTTGCAGCTCGTTCAGCAGGTATAAAAGCATCATTGATTATATTAAATAAATAATATGGTATGAGATCAGCATTGATCGTCTGACGAGTTAGATGGAATTACATACTACCTAATTATTTAGCAATTACACTTCTTTTTGGTGGGAAATATTGCAGTTCTTTGTATGGCTTTAAGAATGGTTTTGGTGTATTTAATTGAAGATGTCAGTGATTAAGATGGCAATAGATAAGGTGCTTGCAATGACAAAGTATTAGGATGATGACAAGAAAATAGTGGGAATGGGCCTTTAATTTAAGACTGCATCTTCACAAGATGGATGAGGTAGTGTCACATACACACACACACACACACACATGTATCGTTGAACCCGTATCACCGGTCATCCTATCCCACAACCGCTGTGACGCTGGGACAATCAGGGATGGGCACAATGCATGTAATTCAATTGACAATCGCTAATTGATGTCTGTGTTGGTCACACAATATGGTGTCCTCCTTGTGTCATAGATCTCTGTCAATGTAATTTGCATATGGTAACCCCTATGTACTATCTGGCCTTTGGAATTGACAATATTGACCAAACACAATACCAAATTGCCTGATGCATGCTCACGACATTGCCTGCATCAGTCCAAAATCATTGTATCCCTGTTGGTTTTTAATTTTTGATTGATGACCTTGGGTGTTATTTGCTTGTTGTCACATGGATAGTTTGTCTCACGATGTCATGTTGATAGTTTGTCTCATGATGTCACATGGATAGTTTGTCTCATGATGTCACATGGATAGTTTGTCACATGGATAGTTTGTCTCATGATGTCACATGGATAGTTTGTCTCATGATGTCATGTGGATAGTTTCTCATGATGTCATATAGATAGTTTGTCAATTCTGGTCCTGGGTATCCTTTCACGAAGCCCTCTTATCCACTAAGAGAGTGAAAGCGCTCGCTTTGCCGATAGCCAATACACTGCTAAGCGAGTGCTACCACTATCTTAGTAGATAAGAGAGCTTTGTGAAAGGATACCCTGCTATGGTCTGGTATGACATGACCTTGATTTTCAGTGTGTGTGTGTGTGTGTGTGCTGAGATGACAAGTGTCATCAAATTGTCATCAAATATCAGATGACCATCAAGGCAATGGCAAACCTGCAGGATCTTCTTTGAGGCCACCCCGAGTGTTGTCACATTACAACTCATCGGATGAGATTGTGACAATAACAGGATCATGATGTGTATAGTGTGTGACACTCCTTACTCACCCAAGTATTAAAAATACAGTATTCACCTTGAAAAGTCAAGCAAGTCTAGAAATCTGGAAAATTACCTCTCCTTGGTCCATTTACTGCATGTACTGCAAAGGAGTACCAGATGTCACACTTGTAGTACCTGCATTAGAAGACAATTGCCTTCCTATTATTTATCATCATCACCATCATCATCATCATATACCATCATCATACCATCATCAATACCATCATCATATCATCATCATCATCACTATTATTATTATTATTAATGGTCACATTGTATCTAAGTTTTCTTATGTATACATGTACACAGTAATATGCATTCATATAATCTTGGCACTAGTAACAGTGTATGGAATCAAAGCATTTTAGAACATTGCTTAAAGAAGATCCTATCCCAGCTGCCGAGCCGGCTAAACATAATTATTATCAAGCTTTGCCATGTGATACCATGTTATGACATGACTTATTGCAATCAATGTTGTTGGTAGCATCTTTGAAGTCTTCAGTATGTCTTGAGATACCATCGCGAACATATGCACAGTATGTGGAGAATCTCTTCTATAATCTACATAAGCAAACACTGTGCTTATAGTGTGTATATCCCTGATATATATAAACAACACAGGGCTCTTCTCTGAAATGGGATTCGGCACTAAATACCTGAGTATCCTCTGTACACAGGTGAAGAGGCCACCCATTGCTAGGCTAGGCTAATAGGACAAGTCGGACCCAATGTTTCAGGCTAGGTGGACCCAATGCAGTGGTCTAGGGGTAGCAAGTCTGTCTTTTAACCCAGAGATCCCAGGTTCAAGCCTAGCTCATGCCATCATGTAGAATTCTTGAGTTAATTTGATTTAACTCACATTGCTGCAGTTCACCCAGTTGTGAATGGGCACCCGGTAGAATGAGATGGAATTGTCAATGTTACCTTCTGATGGCTATTCTAGAATCCAGCTAAGGTGGACCCAATGCCTCAGTGTAATGGGGAGGTCTGTGTATAATGAGATCGGAAGGTAAGGAGAGGGAACGTGGGATGTATTGGGTGCTGATAGATGGAGGAGAGACTGAAGTGGCAATGATGTCTCCCAGCTTGTTACTCCTCCTGTCTCTCAGCATTGACCTCCACCTTTAGAGCCGCCATCCCATCCTGTCTGTCTGTCTGTCTGTCCGACACACATGTCCACCTCCTGTGCCTCCTACTATAGGCCAAGTCACCTACGGTGCCATGAATGTATAACATATTGTTCTGGGGCGATTACTGTATTTCTATTGCGTACTACTACACTTTAACATAGTGTGTATTTATCTCGCGTTTCACTACATGCACAAGATGCATGCTCAAAGCGCTACCTTATTATTGCCACAGTTGATGGATCAGTGTGCCCTTACTTTCCTTCTCAACTCCCTGGGGAGTATACATATATAAATATGTTTAATTCTTTTTCTGAAACATAATGGTGATGCCTTAAGTAGTGCTATGAGCATGCTTTCAAGTGTGGAATTGGCACAATATACATGTGCACATTTTGTTATTGTTGTTATTATTGTTATTGTTATTATTATTATTATTATTATTATTATTATTATTATTATCATCTACATTGGTGAAGTATTAAAAAAATACACATATTGCTGATTTGAGAAATAAGTAGAATCCAATGGTACAGGCCGATTGTAGCACTACGAGAGTTGTAACATATATTAACATAGAATTACGACTTTCGTATTGCTGCAATTGTTCTGCGGAATGGGATCCTGGCTATTTCCTGTTCCTTTAACTTAATCATGGAGGTAACCATAGATTCCATGCATATTGCCAATTGTGCTTAATCCAGAAGGGAGGGTATGTATCAGTACAGGAATCCTGGCATAGCTAGTGTTCTGTATAGTATCTATCTTACATTAACACCATGTGGTATATGTGCTTGATCTCAGTTCCCTGCCACCCATGCTAATAGCATCCTTTTGCAACGGCATTTTTCTCTCTAGACATTCCACACAGCTTATATACAGGAAATCAGTGTAGCAATCTTGGGTATATGCTTTTTACATGCTAATGATGATTTCTTTAGCAACTGCAGAACATCTCCAATATATGATTTAAAAAAGTCTTCAACAAGTTCTACTTATTCCAGTGGTTTTTCCAGGCCTGGTATATGCATGCATTGCAGATACAATTTGTAGGATCTATAACTATTTAACACAGTACACCCACTGTGTAGAGAAGTAGCTAACCAGTGCGAGTGCCTGGGTCCATTACTCGGGATCCGTTTCTCGGCGGCGGACCCATTGGTGTACCCTACTACCATCAATTACGATATTTATGACGTGTTTCACTAGGTGTTGGATGTGTCTCTCAGAAGTGCAATACAAGTCTTGATTGAGACTTCCTCCTTGGCAGCGCACTAACCCGCTCATTCCGCGTATTCCGGCACCCTGTCCGAGAAATGCCAGTGGATCCACTAATTCCGGTGTTGAATGGAGCATTTAGCCCGAGAGAAGGGGGAAGTTTCGCTTACTTAGCTGCCAGCGAAATGGCCGATTGGTTAATCTGAAATGGATGCCTCTATATATCCATCTCTTGTTGACTGGGTTCTGTATCTAGATGTGGAAGGAAGGGCAGAAGAAGAAGGAGGAAGTGAGAGATGAGCGTGGAGCTGGGAACTCTCGTAAGTCCCAGCAGCAGGTGCTCTTCTCCTGGGGAGGCTGGAAGGTCTTTGGCTGGTATTCGTGTTATCATTGATATGTTTATTAGTAAAGAAGTGAGTGGATGTGGGCTGGCCTGGGGTATTACTACTCTACCTGCTGCACTGAAGCCTGGAAGTAAATTGACTTGTTGAATGTTTGGCTTGTTCTAAATCAGTATCAATCTTGTGATTCTGAATAATACAGATTTAAAGCAGCCCACCAGCATCCAAGACACCTAGTCTCTTCACCATATGAAAGAGTTACCAGTTAAGAAAATAAACATACATTCCATATACTCAAAGAGTGTGAAATAGATGCGTCGTCATACGATTATTGGCCAATCAGCAACCATGTAACATCCAATACTGAACATGGAATATTTTTTTTCTCTCTGAAATCATGAAAACAGATTCAACCTTAGGTGGGTACCTGTGTCTTTGTGACATTGGGTGAATCCATGTGGTTTAGATACAGTAGAAAAACACCTATTTCAGGTACTTGCATAATGTATTATTTCTAACTGACAAGAAACAAGAAAGAACAAAAATGCAGACCTTGTCTTACGCCTTGTTAAAAGTATGATGTCCAACATATTCTGAATATTTCAATAGACTATCAATTGGCTGTATGTAGAACTACCAAGGTAATATTTTAGTGGTATTTAGACACAAGAACGAACAAAAATATTGACCTTGTGTTATGCCATATGTTGGAAATAAAATTTCCAACATATTCCAGATATCTCTATAGACTATTACGATGATTGCCTGGCATTTATTGGTTGTGTGTAGAGTGAGATGGAAAACAGATTCTCTTGCAAGGCAGAATCTGATAGTGTTTTTCATGCGTAAATCAAATATTATCTTTCCTGGAGGCTGTAATCTTGTATGACAGAATTAGTCAAGCATATGGTAAAAGCATAGTTTGTGTTTGAATTACCTTCCTAAATAGATCATTTCTGATCTAAATTGCTTATCTAATCATAATGGGATTGACGGTTTAAATATATATATTGATAACTGCGAAATAGATATGAAAAATTTCTGAAATGGATTTCCAAATATGTTCCAGATATTGATAATAACTGTTGAATATTTAATGTTGTTTTATCGAAACGGTCGTTTATTTATTTCCCTGTCGAAATGTCAGATGACATTGAACACAGATATAATGATAATTGTTTTCCGTAGATGAGAGGCATAAAATAAAGTAATTAATTTTTTTTTCTTTTCTTCAAAGTTGTCAATCAATGAGGCATAAAAGCTGTTTTGACAGATTGCGAGTTTATCCCTGCAGGGCTTCCATACATTGGCAATGATCCCTGTGTACATGCAATATCCTACTGGCTGACTTCCGGGCACATTGCTTCTCAGGGGACACCACTTCCAACAGAGTCCAATCTGTCTGTACCACGACGTATGATAGCCAATTCTCGACATTATTGTCATCAATATACATCCATAAATTAAAATACACTAACTTGTGTGATGGTGTTCTCATTTGGTATTTATCTCTCAACAAATATTTTTAATGATTTTTTTTTAAAGATATTGCAATAGTTTTAGTAATTATGTGAGGAAATGTTACATAATATTGCTAAAGGACACTGTTGCAGTTTCTTTGTGCAGTGGGGCCTATTGTTATAGTGGGGGCGTCAGCTGTTCAGCCAGCATATTGCCCAGCAAGAACATCAGAATGAATACATAGAAACAGATGCCGGATCTAAAGAAAGCATATATGATTTCATTCATCCGTTTTCTGCAGTGAATACATTTACAACTGGAGAGAGACAATCGAGTGCTGCAATATTTATGTAAATGATATTTTTGAGTGAGTGCTATTTTTGAGCGAGTGATCGGAATGGTGTGGGCCTCACAGAAGTGACTAAATGCAAGTATATTATGAAGGAAAATGGTACCTAGTCGATTGGTAGGAAACGATACCTTGACTTATTTTTTAAGGAAATAAAGGTCTACTGTTTGGAATTTAGACGATATCAATAGTTAATTGATAGCTTCTAAATTGAATATTGTGCACCGTTTTGGATGTTGCTGTTATGCAACCTTCACCCATATAACCAATAACATTCTGTGTAATAATGCTGCACACGAAAACCCTCGTAGTGTGACAGTGTATAGCACAGACTGTTGTGTTATCACTGTCAGGAGAGCATGACTGCTATGGTTCCCAGTAAAATCCGAGGGAACCGGATATCCGAAGTCCGGATAAATAGGGGTCCACTTTACTATGTGTCCACCATAGTCTACATTATAGCTTGCTGAAGAAGAACAGTTTTAGCACATGGAAAACAGTCAAACATGCCATGAAGAATATGGCACTAGTCCTGTAGCCAAAGCCAAAATGCCCAATGCTAAAGGTATCCTAAGGACTAGTAGAAATTTAGGATTTA
>JAUTBQ010058434.1:0-17293 GCA_032361185.1 Lepetodrilus ovalis
CTCTCTCTCTCTCTCTCTCTCTCTCTCTCTCTCTCTCTCTCTCTCTCTCTCTCTCTCTCTCTCTCTCTCGTTCTCGTCAAGTAAAAGGCATACCATCACAGATTTCAATTACTGTGTAAGTCTTATATTTCAGTAATAAATGCAAGCGATATATTTTTTTTCATACTTATCATGACATCATATTGTCAAAGTTCCTTTCGGCGTTCAACATTGGGGGGAATTCAATCTAGCAGTTATATGTTTCAAAGAACAGATAATTTGCGCTATGTCCCTTGTATTTATATATGCCCTACGATACGATTCTATTTTATATAACTAAAGAGTGTTCGGAAACAAGTCAATCAGTAAATAACAACTGTTGGGTGGACAAATCAATTGTAAGCAGTATCAGATAGAAATGGTGAGCCATCTGAGATTGTATGCTTTTAAAAACTCAATACTGTCATAACTGTGTGTCATGTTTATCAAGATGAAGACACATTTTATCATTTTGATAGGCCCTACATCTATTGAAAACGATGGTTGAAACAAAATTAAAGATTGTATACCTCATACACTGAGTAGGCATATACAGTAGAAAACAAATATAGGCCCTATGCCCGTATCAATGACAGAACAACCCGCTACGCTGCCAAGCTTGCTGCACGTGCATCATCGAGCCACACGGTAATAACGCACGGATTCTCTCCCAAACGGTACGACATTCAGAAGCCATCTTCCGAAGCGCGTGGCCGCAATAGTTGACCGAGGTGTAGAAAATAACGAAGAAAATAAGAAAAATGATAGAGTTGGAAATTCCGGAGAGTTACTTTGACAAGGATGTCAAGTCTCATTCGGCGGACATCTTCTGCACACATGGGAAATTCGACAAGGACGCTGTTTGCAGTTACATGGAAACGAAGGGTATGTTGAAAGACGTGGAGACGTTCGCCCGTACACACGTGGAGAAGAGATGGCTAGTTACCTTCAAGGATAAAACGGCGCTGAAACAATTATCTGCTTTTTCGCCGTTCAAATGCAAAGGTTCGTGGTATTCCGTAAGTTCCGCTTCCATTGCGGAGTATACCATTCGCATTCTTCGTCTTCCGTCCACCGTTTCCGACGAAGCGGTGTCCAAAGCGCTGAAGCAGATGGTAGAGAAAGTCTTGGAGATTACGAGAGAAGACTTCCGCGAGAAATTCGGTAAGAATCACATCGTGCGATGCGTCAGAGCGGAACTGTATTCCAACCAACTCGCGAAGTTGCCGTACAAGATGGAGATCGAGACCCACGAAGCTCTGTTGAAGGTTCTAGACAAAGAGCCCGTGTGTTCAAGTTGCGGTCGTCTTGGGCACGTTCAGAGACGTTGTTTTTCCGAAATACGACGAAGTGGTGCTGTTAAATCTCCGTCTTTCCTGAAAGCTCCAAATCCATTTTGTATTTGGCCGCAGTTTGCTGCGTTTGTCGACATCAAACGAAAACGTCCCATCATTGACTTGAGATGGACGCTGCCCAAATTCTTTGCAACACATCTATAAGATATATAGAAAGTTTTGACTTGCAAAACGTTGTGAACAGTGGTGAAACTAAATGACGAACTTGCATTGTGAAACTGACGTTTCTCTTTTGGCTCTGGTAACGATGTGGGATGGGATTCTCACAATTGACTGAAGAGCAGGATTTATTTCAGTAGTGATTTACTGATAGTTTTGTTATTAATTATCCTTTTTTTTACATTTGTTTTTAATACTGTGAGACAGTTATACACTTTGCTGTAGATTTTATGTTGTCCATACAAGGAACACCTTTATTATTTGTGTACTGGAACTCTTTTAAAGATTTTATATTAAATGTCAAAGTTATTGCATTTGTTTGTTTTGAATTATAGAACTTTTATGGTAATTGAAATTGGTACATTATTTGTAGAACAAAACCTTGAATGTCATTCCTGTTAACTGCTTGGAGTGGTATATGCCTAGTGGATCCAGTGTTGGCTCATGTGCTCAGTAAGTTGATGGTTCGAGCCCCAGCTGCATCATACCAAGACATTAAAGTTTGGCATGAAATGCATTGACACTGACGTCGTAGATTATCTCGGTAAATACTTCATGGAAAGAAAAACAAAAAGAACTTCCATTTTCCTATTATATTTGCCCTAAAAATATTTAACAGTAAAAAATATTGCACCAGTAATTCATTCGAAAGTATAAATGGGCAAAAGAAAATCAATTTGGATTTGCAGGTGCTGATGGCTCTTCTTCACATACCCTTGCGTGCATATTCAGCCTCTATTTGCCTGTTCGTCTTTCAAACGAATAAAATAATACTTCTCAAAATATTTGGCAAGCGTACTGGTGCAATATTTTTTATTAAATTGTTTGGGGCTAATAATAAGAGGAAAGTTGTTGTTTTTTCATTCCATGAAGTATTTACTCAGATCTACGAAATTGGGGTGTCGATGCCAAATTGTAAAAGATGGTACTTGTTTCCCTTACTGGCACTATGCACTAATAAAAGCAAGGCAGGATATACAGTACAACCAACCAGTGGCAATCTGGCCCCATGATTGTGATTTTTTTTTTTTAGTACAAAATCGTTCTCCACTGTTTTGTTTACAAATCTCCATATAAAATTTGAGCTCTAGCCAGCATGAAATTGTACTCTGAAAAGTTTCGTAATCTGGGGACCTAGCCAAATACAAGGATGGCATGTGTACACATTGTATATGCAATCAGCAATATCTGATATAATCTTGTAAGCAGTCGTAAACCACAATTCAACCCGCAAAGATACTCGCTGAATTTTGGGTCCATGACATGCCCCCAGCCTTATATAATAGTGCAGGTAAATAACAAGTTGCAATGTAGCATTTCTTAGGTCTTTTCAATACGTCTACAATGAGGTTTACTGCATGCTCAGAAATTTTTTGGCTAGTACATTTGAATGGAAGTCAAATTTTAAGGACCAGGGTATCCTTTCACGAAGCTCTTGTCCACTAAGAGACTGTTAGCAATGTACTATCGGCAAAGCGAGCGCTAAGAAGAGCGCTACCAGTCTCTTAGTATAAGAGCTTCGTGAAAGGATACCCAGGTTTGTGAAAGGGTGCCCAGCTACAAACATAAACCTCTGCATGAATCACTTTTGTCATGGACCCCAACTTCAGCGTTATATCGAGGGGACTATTCAAAATACTGGCATATTTTCCATCTAAAGTTGCATACAAAGTAAATATCTTCAACCAAACTTGCATACAAGGGGGAAAATAGAACCAAAACCTCTTGTAAGGTGACAATTGTTTAATAAGAATTGCCTAGTGATGATTCTGAATGCACATCTCTGGTATTGCGGTGCCGTTACATGGTGTGAACTAAAAAAGGATTGGATCGAACAACACTGATATCTATATTATATAAACTACCATGATGTAATTTAAAATACAAATGGACATTTACTAATGCATAAAAAGCCCTATCGATGAAAAGATACTTAAAATATGCACTTTGCAATATTTACTCACATGAATGAGTTTTACACACAATTAAAATATTTTTTAATATTTTTGAAAATTTACAATTTACCATAGTAATACATCACTTACATTAGGTTATTTTTTTTTCCATTTTGAAATGTTTCTAAAACCGGTTCCTGTTACATTGAAGTGAATTTCTAAATTAGTTCTTTTGAACCACATAAGGACATTAGAGCATTCACATATTGAAGAAATAACTGCGTTTTCTTAATATTCCTAAGATAATTCAGGAACTTGTGCATAGATGTAAACCATAACAGCTCTATCGTGCTGGAAAATTTGCATCATTCATAAACACGGTGAAACGGACAAATATAACACGGTTTAGCTATAAGCTTGCTATTCAGTATGCCTTTTAGTCGGATGGTTGTATCCATTTGTTCCAAAAGGCTTTTGATCAGCAACATGTTAATCAAGTGGTACTGTTAATATGCAAACTATTGTATGACGTGTGCTTATGTATGTTACCGTATTGTGAATATATTCTGTGATTTGTCGTATCTACCGACTATAGCATATTTCTATCTATATGTCTAATTCCCATAGACATATTTCTGAGACAGCAAAAACAAACTGTTTTGGAGTTATCTCCCCCATCTAAAAAAACATACACATTATTCCATGACCTGGATTAAATCTTGCATCCTCTCCTGTTAGTTTAATGATCGTGTCAAGTTGCTTTATTTTATAAATACACATACCTTGGTCAAACATTTCAAACGCTGAACATTTGCGGTCACAAAGTTCATCATTGAAAGACGTACAACATTAATAATAGAACAAACTTGCCTTTATACTAAAAAAAAATATTGTATCGTAATGAATGCTTAAATAATGATATATAGGATGATGGTAAATAGCACTGGAAACAACACGTAATTATTATCAATAGCTTAATACACTATTTACAAGTAGTCTCAATAATAATAATAATAATAATAACAATAATAATAATAATAGTCATCATCATAATCATAACAATAATGATTCATAAAATATTTTCAGAGAAATGACACAACAGCAAAAGAAAATGTATGCATGGAGTACAAACATAATAACTGGAATGGAGAGATGTTTGTTGGTCTTTTTAACCTTCTGCCTGCCAGAGGTAACTGTAAATGCCCACAAGAGCTACACAGGTAGAAGGAGTAAATAAGGGTTGTCCCACATATCTAAACGAATACTGAAGTCTACCGTCAGCGACAGACTAGATCACAGGAGGAGTATATTGCACATGTATAGAGAAGAACATGGTGTCTACTCTGCAAACGTCAGTTAAACAAAGTTCTGCGTCGCGACAGTGATGACCTGTGCATCCATTGGTGAAATGCATTGCAAACCCATGTGGCATGTTACTAAGGGGACTGTGGGAATTAAATTTCACAAAATGATAAAGACACAATTATCTACAGACAAAGAACTTTTGACCTAATACAGTCCTACCCTGTTATGTCGATCTCTGTTATATCAGTCTCTCCACTACCAGTCAACTTTTAACCAATACGGATTTCCCACTTGATGAATGAATGATCCGATTATCCGGTTGTTTCACTCATCGGTCCGATTTAAAAAAAAATGAAAGTGTCCGGTGTAACGGGGATTGATTTAGTAGCTACGCCCCTGGGTATCCTTTCACAAACCTCTCTTATCCACTAAGAGACTGGTAGCGCTCTCTTAGCAGTGCATTCGCTATCGGCAAAGAGAACTCTATGGTCTCTTAGTGGATAGAGCTTCAGGTAAGGATACCCAGGCACTTAATTAACCTTCTTGCTGCTAGAGGCAACTGGAGATGCAACAGCAAGCAGTGATTATTATTTAATGCCTAACCTGCAGGATGACATTCGACAAAACCATCGTATCGCTACAAGAGTCATGTATATGGATATATGAACTTTCTACTCTAATGGCGCAATAGTTCAGTGAAATCAGTCCCAGTATATTGCAACACTATAATTGCATATGCTTGGCTTAAACGGATGTAATGCAAACATTACATAATGCAAATGAGCAACCGAATAAACGTAAACAGTCTTATTTCTATCATAAAAACTTTTGCGTATAGTCAAAAACTGGTGACAACATACCTAAAATATATTTTTGAGGTTTGAAAACATAGGACATTTTCCACATTTTCTTTTACATAATTTAGTATAATTTCGTAAAATAGTGAAATATTAGATGAAAAGCACTGCACATTAAAGGAAGGAATGTAAGACATATTTCTTAAACATATACATCAAAATGTGAACATTATACATGTAATACAATATGGTTATCTAAAAACATGCACATTAAATGTACAATCTATAACTTGAGCCAGAATGAGTATGATATATATTTACTTCTATATCTATGAATTATACCTATTTTTATTTTCATAATCTACCAAATACTGTAAAAATCTGTTCCATTTCTGACATATAAATCATCAAATTCACAATAAGTTGAAACAGCAAAAAGTATGTTGAAAATGTTCTAATTCTATAAATAACCCTATTCTAGACAACCAAATATGTCGATTAAGGCATTTCATAATCAATCACTGCATCAGTTGGTTGTAACTGATCAATGATCGATTATAATCGACCATAAAAACGTCTCTAACACATAGACATGAGAAGTAGCTTTCCCCAAATGCAGGAAACTACAGCACGGCCCTTTAGGTTTTGGATTTAATAAAATCGGCAACGATTGGTCTCTGAATGCCGACGTGATTGGTTGAAGACGTAAGACTGTAATTGGTTCTACAAGATCCTGAGCTCCGATTGGTTGCTTCAGCTGCTGACATCACGCAGGTCTCCCAGGAATCCCTCAGGTGTCACGATAGTTGTTGAGCCTGCAAAGATGAAAAATCTCCATTACAAATTGAATTGTTAATTCAATATTAATACAGTGCTCCCTCGACATAACACGGTCCGATGCACCGTGGATTCGGATATAATGCGGGGTCAGACGTGGATCCCATTTTTATTTTCGTTGTTTCCCTGTAAGGCGGGTACTATAACGTAGGGGTATGTCATGGACCCCAACTTCAGTGTTATATCGAGGGGGACACTGTATCATGATTTGATTGATCGATTGATTTCTTGCTTAACATTGCTGCTACAGTCAACCCTTGTTTATCCGGACGGTTGCGTTCCCGGTAAAATCGTACAAATAACTGAATTTCCGGATGTCCGTGTCAATTTACATAGAAAAACAGATACATGTATATGGTTCCCAGTAAAAACAGTGCGGATAGTGAGGGAACCGGATATCAAAGTCCGGATAAAAGGGAAGTCCACTGTATAATCTTTCACCAACAATTTATTTTTATTTTTAACCCTCTCACTGCTGCAGGCAACCGAAGATGCCCTAAAGAGTAGTGGCTATGGTTAATCCAGCAGGTAGAGGGTTAAATTGGTGTGGCAGTTGTTTGGGCCTTACCTATCAACACCTCCCAGTTCTTGCTGGCCTGAGTGACCTCGTAGGCGCACCTCATCTCGGAGTACGTCATGCCTCCCATGATGAACACCATCAGGCGCGGTCCACTGCGGGCGCTGGACTGTCCCTTCTCCTTGTGCCAGTGTCCGTAGCGGGCGCTCGATCCACTGCAATGTACAACATCATTGCCCACTCAGACACCAACGACAACCAGGTAAATCTGATTCCGATAATCTGCCTACGTGACAATCTGGAATCAACCTATTCTAACCTAATTCTGAAAATTGTCTTACTGTAGTCGGATTCTCAAATCAGACTTACTCTGATTATGTCCAATAGATTTCTTCTAGTCTGATTCTGAAATTCAATTTACTCTAGTCATATTCTGAAAATTGACGTACTACTGAGAATCTGAAAACCCACAGAAGTTTTCACATCGATATTGTTTAGAACAAACAGAAACAATTCAGAAAATCAACCTACTCTAGTCTCTGACCATTTACTTAACTCTACTTGACATTCAACCCACTCTAGTCTTATTCTGAAAATACTTACTCTAGTCTGATTCTAACAATCAACCTACTCTAGTCTCAGACAGTCAACCTTCTCTAGTCTCTGACAGTCAACCTACCAAAGTCTCTGACAATCAATCTACCATAGTCCGATTCCATCAATCAACCTACTCTAGTCAATTGGCTTACTCTACTTGACGGATCATCAAATCAGCAATCAGCATCAGTCTGCTACTCTACAGTCATCTATTCAACGATTAGCTCAGAATGTGTGAGCTCCTGACAGTGACTAACCTGCGAGCTCCCGACATTGCTGATCTAGAGACTCCTCCTGACAGGAATGTAAAATGTTTCCCATCAAGCTTTTCCTCGATTGCATCCTACCAAGAAACAATGTACATGGATCAAGATGAGCTCTTACATAATGTACGCAAATATGGCTTGTACCACTATTGAAATGCTGATCTCTTCAAACTCTCATCAATCTAGTCTCATCTTTTTTATTCCACATTTATTTCTTGATTGTGGTTTCAAAATACTTTCATTTATATCACTCTCATCAATCTATTCTCATCTCTTTTATTCCACATGTATTTCTTAATTGTGGTTTAGAGTGCTTTCAAAATTATTTAATTTATATCATGGCTTGTCAGTTTAGGGCAGGAGGAACCCCGCAACCTCCATAGTGCTGAACGTTGCAGTAAACCTGCGATTACCAGCTGGTACTGACAGACCAAGGATTACAAAACCTTTTTGAACTCATGCTCAACTCAAGGTTATGTTCACAAATCCACACATAAAGTTTGAGCTTGAGAATGAAATCGTACTCAAAAGGTTTCGTAATCTCGGTACCTTTATTGCCACAGTACAGACAGCGCATCTTATCATGATCGCATCAGAAAGGTAAATTTCACAAACATTGATGCCAGGCCAGGGCTCGACATTAACTTTTTAAGGCACCTGTCCTTGTGCTCTATCGGACATGTAACTGTAGGTAAAAGGCTTGTTAATCTGGGCTAATTCACCTGTCCGCCTGTGAATCGTACCTGTCCCGGACAGGCGGACAATCCTTACTGTCGAGCCCTGCAGGTTCAGAATATTTAAAGTCTTCAGACATTATTTGCTGACATGTTATAAATTATTTGGCTTGATACTGTCTCATTTTTTTTAATTGAAGCTTGTATATTCAGTTTTAATGTTTGAGTATGTGTTGTGGATTTCTAATTGCTTTTCAAGGAAGTACTGTTGTTGTTTTGTCTTTTAGTGTACTATGCATCTGGGACAAGTATCGCCAAGTTTCCCGACGATGGAGTGCTCGTTGTTCAGTCGCTGAAAAATCAAGGTGAGTGTTGGTTCTCCATTGACAGGCTTACAGAGATGAGAATGTTCCGTGGATCCCTGGATCTCCCCAGATGTTGAGGCTCCGAGGTCGAGGTCGTAAACCTGGCCATGGCCTGCGACCCCCTACATCCTTACTGATCCCGTCATTTAGCTGAGTGAGTGAATATGGAGTTTAACGTCGCTGCGGGAATCTTTCAAATCTTGAAAGCCTCCCGTTAACCCTAGCATATACATCATGTGTCGCCTTGTCTACAGGTTACGAAGTGTTACGGGGAGATACGAAGATGACGGACAGTGTACCAGTGCTAGGGCTAATGCAGACCAAGACGTCAGCAGGCAATGGAGGTAGAGTGGTTCTATATGGAGACTCCAACTGTCTGGATACAAGTCACATGCAAAAAGGTATGCCAGTAGCCTCCAATAATGCTGAAATATGTACCGTTATTTTGAAAATTGACAAATGTTTGTAGGTGTTTTGTGTGCGTTTGCGCATGTGTTTGAAGGGGTGGGAGAATAAGGGGAGATAATTTGGTAAATGTGAATAGCACTAATTATTTTGCAATAAACGGCAACCAGGCTACATAGTATGCATGAAAGGCTAATTAATTCATTTCAAACATGAAATGTTTCAAATTTAGAATTGTAGCTGATTCTTCATTCTAAACTGTTTTGAGCAGCGTAATTATCGTATATTGCCTCAGCACTTAATGTCATCTAATATAAAAACATTGATTAAGATTCTGTTAAGATTTCTTATAACCAAAGGTAATATTGTACAAACACTGCCTTGCTTCAGACTGTTTCTGGATGCTGAGTGCTGTACTGGAGTACACAGCCTACAACACGCTACTGCCGATATTCTCCAGCCAGGAGAAGCTGGTCCTGTCCATGCCCGTAGAGCTGCCAGAGAGAATGGAAGGTAACTAGCAGCCTGAGACTGGGTCGCTATCTAGCAGAGGGATTGTATAGCACATTTGGTAGTGCATCAGATTACAAAATCTGAAAGTCCTGAGTTTGATTCCCATTCGTGGGTTTGGTGTCTTCTTTGTGGTTGAGAATTTATTTTGTGTGTCGGGAAGAGTGGGGTTGAATGTCTAAGAATGTAAACGAGATGCGTTGTCTTTACAATGGCACTGCAGTTATCACTTTTGGTCTGCCGGTGCTTGCAGTTTTACTGCAACATTCAGTGCTACGGATGTTGCAGGTTTAGCCCTACCCTCATCTGCTAAGCTGTGATATAAGTGAAGGAACTTTGAAAATGGCTCAAAACCCCACACCGGTGGTCCAGCTTTAACCCTATCTATTTTACCATGTTGTTTGTTTTCTGCTTGATTACAGGTAACCACTTACACAGGTATTCCAAGGTGCTGGAGGGTCATCTGGGTACCGCCCGTCATCGCCCCCTCCCCACGTGTCCTCACCTACAGTGGGCCCAGTCTCACCCTCTCAACATCTCTGCACCGTCGTAAGTCTATCACTAGCATCACGAGTCAATACTATAGCATGTACACCTATATCACTGTCTACAATATGTGCAAATATTTGCGATATGAATCCTGAGTTTGAAAACCTGCCTTTGTGGCGTAATGGTTAGAGCGTTGGCCCAAAGTGCAAAAGGTTGCGGGTTCAATTCCCGGTCGTGTCATACCAAAAGACGTTAAAGAAGGTACTTGTTGTTCCCCTGCTTGGCGCTCAGCATTAAAGAGACAAAGCAAGGACTGGTCAGCTCGGAGTCTGTATACTGTTTCTGAGTAGGGTATCGGTGTTCTATCTGTGGTGTGATATTCTAAGTGAACTAGCACTATAAAAACTGGTGGAAATCCAGACTAGTCGAGCAGTACATATGCATGCAAGTCATGATATTAAGGGAAAAAATCTAGAAAGTGACGTTAAACCCCAAATCAACCAACCAACCCGAGTTGCAGTGTCTGTGACTGTCGCAGAAGAATGGGTGGTAGTGGTAGATCATCACACCAGAGCCAAGAGTCCCCCAATTTGAACCACACATTCATATCCACAGAAGTTAACTTTCTGATCCTGTCATGGTTGGATGTAATCTGTCATAGTACCATTATCATCTTTGGTTCGTCAGTACCTGGCAGCTCTCACAAGTATGTTGCAACACCACGTGTTATAGGTGTAAATCGACTGACACGTAGTGATATAAGTGAAAGAATCTTGAAAATGTCGATAAACTCCAATTAAAAAAAAAAAATAACCATTACTGAATTTTCTTATTTCCCCTAGGAACTTGTACCAGCATCAGAAGCTGATGTCCTTCGAGATGGAGCACCTGCTCCCCCCGGCCGCGAAGGGCAAGGACAGCCCGTTCAACCCCGCCGTGGTGGCCGGCATCAAGGACAAGCCTGGGTACGCGGCAGACCCTCAGTACGGCAGTCCCCGCGTGGCGCACGACACGTCCAACGTGTTCCCGGTGCTAGCGTTCGTCAGCACGGGGCTCGTGGTGCTGTTCCTGCTCAACCAGTACTACAGGAGCCGGTCGCGCCCCAAGCGTAAACGTCCCAGGCCTCGCAAGTTGCAACAGCTGATATACGGAGCTAAAGTTCCTGGAGTCTGATGAAGGATACAAGGGCTGTGTTTTCTTGAGCATATTTCGAAGGATACAAGATTCAAGAGGAATCTAAAAAAACAACAATCTTTTTCTTTTGCATTCTTTTTTAATTAATTACTTATTTTCTTCTTTTATTATTACTTAGATCTATGGTAATTTATTTGTGTTTTCCTATTATTCTTCATTTATTTATTTCTAGGGGCATTCCCGTTTTCACAGTTGGCGAACCCAAAGACATACATCACATTCTGTTTCAATGAATGGATTATGATAATGACATGCTCTTCCATGAAACCTGCACAATTATGTTTTCAAATTTTAATTTTGGGGTTTCAAAGACTTAGTACACCTCAGTAATCCATTTTGATATTGAATGAAGTGTGAAGATGGCATACCCAAGCAAAAGCCCTGCCAAATTCATAGTTAATTTTATTTTATTTTAGTTTTTTTAATGCATGTGTATAAATACTTTGGTAATTTGTGAAGAGGACATGAATGTATCAAGTGAAGATAGCACCAGGCTTAACCTTCTCCCTCCTAGTGGCAACTGCAGCTGCCTTGAGTAGCTGTGTTCGTAATCAGTTCAACAGCAGGGAAAAGGTTAAAGACTTTCATCAACATCTGATCTTATCCTGGTGAAAGGTTCGCAAAAGTTGCCAAAGTTTACATTCATGTCGGAGAAACGGCTGTCATTGTTGCACAAGTCTTTCAGTGAAAAGTGTGGACATTGTGTGTTTGTCGAGTACGAGAACTCGAGTTGTGGCCATTTTGTGGTTTTCTTGGCACTGATCACATGATGATCACATGACCTATCTCGAGAAAATGGACATATAAATCTGATCGGATTTCACGGATATAACAAATTAATATTCATCATCACGAGTCAATTTGTACATGGATAATGAACTGTTGCGATTTCACTGCTTCAGGTTTTTCTTCTGGAGAAGATAGTTTTGATTTATCTTGTCACTAGATCATTATTTCTCTGCTTGGGCATGATACATGTGCAAGTGAGACTCTACCCTGCTATGATACCTACGCGCGAGAGATATGTCAGAATCAGTTTTATCCGTCCTGAGGTCGACATTTTCACATTGAACTTCTTAGCACGATTTGACTCTAGGGAGATAGTGCTTATCAAATGTCATGGCATGTGTTCAACAATAACTTTGTCTACTGTTGACAGAACTTCCTCCGAAGCTACAGGAGTATTCAGTAGGGAAAGATTGTCAGTTTTCTGTTCAACAATTTAAAAAGAAATTTGATAACAAAGTTGATTTTATTTCAAAGTGCTAGTAAAGACTGCAGCCAAATCTGCAGTAAATGTATGCTCGCATACATAACTTACAAAGAGGATTATAGAATGAAAAATAGTGTCCATTTGAAAAGTATCTCCTTTGTTTAAGGTTGATTCAGTCCCATAATAGTTTTCTATTTTGTTTTTTGATTTTTGGAAAAAGTTGTGCTATCAGAAATTTACATAAACTTACACCCATATAATTCAGTTAATATATTTCTATTGCAAGAAATGATGATGTTACCTCGGAAAAATACTTCATGATGAATCATTAACAACGTAGTGGAGTGGATTGTTGAATTCAAAATATCGCCACAAATTAATTCATTGTACATTTAGATGTGTTCTACTGAACACATTTCAATTTACATCTTTTCACATTGAAAAGAATATTGTAATCATCAAGTTTTAAACTTCTTCCAATCAACAACCAACACTTCACTCCCATTGAATTTACACAAAACTAAAATGACTTTAGTATGCAATAATCAGGAAACAATCGATATACGATGTTACTGATGAAATAACACATACATTTCAATCATTATTATTCATCGTACGATAACATACAATGTGATATGCTATTTATACCCATGGCACTGGTGCCAAGATTGTATATAGTGTGTGTGTTGGAGGGGCTACACTTGGGGGAGGGGTGGGGTGTTGCTGCAATCTGTATGGGGGTGGGGGGAGGAAAGGGTGGGTGGGGAGGGGTCTAGCAGGAGTTACCCTCTGAGATTAATGTTATAAATTGTACAGTCAAAATGTATAATTAAAATAGTTCATGTGTTGGCATTCAGTGAGCATCTATATCTTGGTGGGATGTGATACCATTAATTATTTCAGCGATTTAGAGTGTGCTTTGGATTGATTGTGGTATGTGTTGGTATGCTAGCATTGGTATTATTTAGAGATCACTGTTATTCTGGGTATATTTTCAACATAATGAGTGCAATACTGGTAATTAAGGCATACTATGATAATGTCATCAATATTGTAAGCAATACAATTAAGAGGAAATCATTGCTTAGTATTTTACAAATATTTTAAGTGGAATAATTTAGTGGTGATATCTATCTTCAAAAATCTGTAAATTAACCAACTAATTTATTGCTGGATTGTATTATAATTATATATTGTTTTCAATTGGCCAATTTTGACATAGTATAGGAAGGAAATTATATAATTTAAACTGTATTAATCAGCATCAAGAAATAATATACATGTGTCTGACATAGAAGTCAAAACCATAGAAAAAAACAATTTGTTTACTTTGGTAAATAATTATCTTTTGAACAGATACCTTTATGAAATCATCCACAAAGAAGAAATTAATTTGCCTAGTAAATGTTTATGTAAATATAGACATCAGTGAGAAGAATTTGCTGCTGTAAAATGTACATTGTCTTCAAACTTTCTTTCATTGCTTTCATGACTTATTGTGCTTTATGTGGCTTTGTCATTCGCATGTTATGCATTTACTTTAACCATATTCCTCCTGAAGACTGCAGCAGTTGCCATATTTAGCAGTATTTTTTACCAGGGTGAAGAATTGTTAACAATAATTTCAGAGTTGGATGTTTCTGGAAAAGAGTGTTCGAGTTCAAATCTTGAATCATATAGCTTTCATTATTTATTCTATGCATCAATATTGTTATGGTTTTTAATTTTGTTTAATTCCATTTCATCTGTACATGGTATCTGATATGAAGTTATCCATCACTGTTCCATTTTAACTTCAAGGAGAGTAGCTTTTGTAGACATTTCTTTTTATTCATTGTTTTGATACTACCAGATGATCCTTATGGAACTTCATTCTTGACCTTGTGCAGTTCATTGCTATTTGCTGTTCTGTGTTTAAACAATGTACTCAATCAAAGCAATTGTTAAGTAGTTACCGTAATTACCCTAATAATTCAAACCCTCTAATAGTTCGAACACCTAAATTAATCACCGAATATGAAAAATACCTGATCCTAAAGATACGAACTTGACCAATTTTTTAAAATCATAGTTGTTTTTAAGATCATTCATTTATTTACCATTTTGTTTATAACCATACTTTTTACTATAATTTAGTTGTCCCTAATTATATAAACAGATCATTTTCAGTTTTCATATTTTTCTAATAATTCCATTGGCTACAAATTTAATTATTTTATCCTATTCGAATTATTAGGGTAATTTTGGCAGGTTGATTTTTCTCTCCACTTGGTCCTAACATGATTGCATTTAATCTGAGAGTTGCTTTTGTGTTGTTTCTTTCATTTAAAGAAATGTTTCAATATGCAAGTTACATTGAAATACAGTTAAATAGATGTAGATGTGCATATCGGTCCCATTCTTTTGTGTTTTAATTTATATGACCAATGGTAGCACATATTATATAGATAAAACATGAGTTTGTTATTCTCTTGGAATACTGTGAAGGAATGAATACTGATTTCGTGGTCACATTACCATAACTTGATAAATTGGAAAAATACCAACCTACCAAATTGAGCATATTTGTATTTCTAGTGTAAATCTCTCTAGTGTTAAATCTTTTTTATCATTAATTTATTTGTTTGAATTATTAGGAAAGTTACGGGAATTACGTAAATGTTTAAATTTCAAATACCATTTGAAAGAATAATATAATAATCTGAGTATAGTTTACTCATGTGAATATAAGTATTTATCTTTAAATATATTATAATTTAACAGCAAGAGTCATTTACCACACTGCAAGATTTTAGGCCTTCTGCACATACCATATTATATATGGGGTTTGCATTGATAATCTCAAATGTACATTTCCATTTATTTTCACTAATTAAAAACCAGCATGTATTATTCAAAGTGCATTTTCTAGATGTGGATTAGATCCGTGTGTGAGAGATCAGTGAGACTGATACATGTATGTATTTAAAACGTCCTTCACTTGGGATGACTGTGGAAGGAGCTGCCTCCTCTCCACAACAGTGGCTGTGAGAGTTACCTCCCCTCCATGTTTTACCCCTGAAGGACATGTGCACTTTGTAAGAATGGGTGGTGGAACTCGGTGGTGTTGAACACCATTTTGACGTGTGCATGTCTGCCTGATGATTGTCAGGCTGTGATTATGGAGTTTGATGCAGGGAATTGACAAGTATTTGACATTAATATAGCTAGCCATGGGGCAGGTGTGGCAGTTGCCCCCCCTAGTAATTTTACCCCAACTATGTTATTTCTCATAAATCACAATATCACTTTGTAATTTTCATTCAACTGCCCCCTACTGCCCCCCTATGCTAAAATAGTTAGCTACGGCCCTGCAGTTACAGAGTATCCTTTCACAAAGCTCTCTTATCCACTACTAGACCATAGCGATGTCGTAAGTACATGAGCGCCATGTATTAGAGATCGCTACCAAATTGCTTATGGTCTCGTAGTAGGTACAAGAGCTTCCAGAATAGATACCCAGAATAATATCATCAACATGCTATAATAAACGAATAATATATTGTTTTAATGAACCCCATGCTCTCCTGACAACGATAACACAACAGTCTGTGTTTATACGCTGTCACACTACGAGGGTTTTCGGTGTTTAATAAACGAATAATATGTATACGGAATTTAATTGGTTCAATGGGTGCAGGTCCAAAATGGCAACATCCAAAACGGTGCATGATATTCAATTTAGAAGCTATCAATTAACGATTGATATCGTCTAAATTCCAAACAGTAGACCGTTATCTCCTTAAAATATAAGTCAAGGTACCGTTTACTACCAATCGATTTGGTACCGTTTTCGCCAATTCTATATTCGTTTTTCGTCAATATCGTGAGTCGTTTTGGATGTTACCGTTTTGCGCCTGCACCCATCAGCTAATAATAATATGAACTAATCAAATTCCATATAATGTTGAACACGCGAAACCCCTCGTAGTGTGACAGCATATAAACACAGACTGTCAGGAGCGCATTAATGAACCCCTGCTTTCGTTCGCCCGCTTGCAGCTCTCACTCGCGTCCATACTGATAGCGCTCTCTTAGCAATGCAATAGCTATCGGCAAAGTGAGCACTATCAGTCTCTTAGTGGATAAGAGAGCTTCGTGAAAGGACACCCTGACCTCTCCTGACGTCCCGAGGTGCTCAATTGGTAATTACATCACTCGAGTGCCACTCTATGGTTGATAGAGTGATGAATCGAATACAGCCTAAGCATTATAGTCTTGGTGTTAGTCTAGGATAGGATAGAGCTGTTACACAAGCGAAGGAGCCAGCTCATTTTCGAACCAAGCTAAAAGGTTTAGCATTACAGGCAATTAGCTGGTGCGATGCAAATGGTTTGTAATGAAGTGAACGGTGATCAGTCAACCGACGTTGTTAGAGACGCAAGGGGTGGCAAGTAGAGATATGTAACATATTCTAATCTATTCTCTCTGAACTGCTGCCACTGCCTTAAAAGAGAATATTCCACTACGCTCGTAAACGATTAGCGGCACCTACGTACCGTGTTTGGATGTTTTGTTTTCATCTAAAGTAATGGGTCCCATTTCGTGGTATTACGTAATGGGGAACCATAAAACGGTCAGTATTAAAGGGGCAAGATCATACTTGCATAGGGAAAAATGGTCACTATCGGGGTTATTACATATTCTGAAAGAACAAT
>JAUTBQ010058545.1:0-17291 GCA_032361185.1 Lepetodrilus ovalis
CTTTTGGTATGACGCGACCGGGGATCGAACCCGCGACCTTCCGCACTCCGGGCCGACGCTCTAACCACTACGCCACGGAGCCGGCTTATGCGCAAGGTAGTTGCAGGATTCTTGCCAATACGAGACAAATATTTCTGATGAAAGACATCACAAATGGGCTTTTTCTTGTTTATTTTGACATTTACACGCAGAGAGAAGGGTTTACTTCTTCTTTGCCACTCCGACGGTTCTTCCACGACGGCCGGTCGTCTTTGTGTGCTGACCACGCACTCTCAGTCTGAAAACACGCAAAATATAAATTAATTTCTTAAAATATAGCAAACATTTCAGTCCATTGTACGGCAACTTTAACAAATGGATACTAAGTAGATTAAATTACAGTTCAAGTCATAGTTGACTAGTAAATAATAGCTAGATAAGAGTAACAGGTAACGGTCTGTCTCTGCTACCACAGTAAGACTGGCAGTTTTCAGTATTTGCATTGCTTGTATTATCGTGCTGCTCAGTTCGGCGAGTGAAAGATTGAAATCACCATCAGTCATCCTCCCTTGTGGGAATTCTCATCATAGCAGCGGACAATAGTGAACCATGTAGATTAGAATGGCTTCACATACTCTCAAGTGTACAGAAGTACGTTGAAGACGTTTGGTTAATCAATACATTTGTCATAGCACATGCAACACTAGGTGTGTCATAATTCAAATAAATAAAATCAAGGACAGTATTTGTTAGAATATCTTGTGCTATATCAGAGTTTACGTTCAATAATAAACCAGCCTCATATACAATTCCTTTAAATGGCAGTCCTCGCCTATGGGTGAAATATTCCCGCCACGACGTAAAGCAATAATTTAATCAATCAAAATTACTAATACACAGTCGATTAGTAATCATTGGAAAAAGATCTTGGTAAAGTTAATCTAAGCTTATGGTTATGTTTTGATTCAAAACAAAAAGGTATGGGACCACACCTAACTCGAACCTTTCAAAATATTGTAAAAATGGACAATCGAAAGACAGCTGCTCAGTTCGGCGAGTGAAAGATTGAAATCACTATCAGTCATCCTCCCTTGTGGGAATTCTCATCATAGCAGCCGACTTTTAGATATTGTAGAAAGATTACAGCATGTGCAATTATTTCCAACATAATTTACATTTCACAGATATAAGAGAGATCATCTGTGCGATAAAAATTACAATGCTACTACATGTATTTCTATTACTAAATATTTACGAATTCAATATAGGACAGATGATGTGTACAAGGTATTTAACAATTCAGATGGACAGCTAAAAGAAATGGGCATAAAATGGGACTTCCAACAGTTTTGCCAAAATTCACTCAAATTTGCAATAAGTTGTGTTCTAACAGTCTCGTAAAGGTATTTTAGTGCGTTCATTAGAAAGAATAACCTATGCTTAGTTAATAGTCCTACAAATTAACATTAAGCTGCTCAGTTCGGCGAGTGAAAGATTGAAATCACCGTCAGTCATCCTCCCTTATGGGAATTCTCATCATAGCAGCGAATAATATTGTGCACTAGGAATACTTAATACCAAGTATACATGTTGCAGAGTAATACACGTCTTATCATAATTCAACAGTCGACATTAGTAACAGTTAACAATCACACAATTTATTAATTTGACAATCATCCATTTAATACAAAAGTTCTATGTCACGAGTATCATTTCACTAAACTCTTATCTTCTACGAGATCCTTAGTACTCTTGTAACTTGATCTCTTGTATATATCATGGCTCGACATTAACTTTTTGAGGCACCTGTCCCTGTGCCCTATCGGACAGGTAACTAGATAAAAGGCTTGTTAATCTGGAATAATTCACCTGTCGAGCCCTGTATACTAGTATATACACATGGCGATAGGGCACGTATACGAGCGCTACAATCTCGTACTGCATGCAAGCATTGAGAATTGATACTCGGAAGAGTAAATCTATTTACTGGCTGTCACTGTATTGGTATAAATTTATCTAGGAAAGTTAACCACATGTTTGTTTTCACTTTGAAACCAAATGATGGTACAATGAACAGTATAAATACAACATCTTAGGCCATTTCAGGGTGGTTTTTTTCCCTTGTAAGAAGCTTGCAAAATAACATTGAAAATTGATTATTGAAAGACAGCTGCTCAGTTCGGCGAGTGAAAGATTGAAATCACTGTCAGTCATCCTCCCTTGTGGGAATTCTCATCATAGCAGCCGACTTTTAGATATTGTAGAAAAATTACAGCATGTGCAATCATTTTCAGCATCATTTACATTTCATAGAGATATTTAAAGAAATTATTTTCGCGATAAAAAAAAAAGAGAAGACAATCCTGCCATTTCTATTATTAAATACTAGTATTGACAAATCTTATATACTTGGTAAGGACAGATGTCTATAATTTGTTTAACAATATTCCATTTCTTTAATGATTCAGATGGATAGCCAAATGAGATGGGCATTAGAATGGGATTTTCAACAGCTCTTCCAATATATTCAATACAATTTGCAATAGGAAATGTCCTAACAGTAACTGTCTTGTGAAGATATTTCAGCTCACAGGTAATAGCCCTAACATTTCGTAAGCTGCTCAGTTCGGCGAGTGAAAGATTGAAATCACTGTCGGTCATCCTCCCTTGTGGGAATTCTCATCATAGCAGCAAATACTGAATTGGTGCTTTACGTTGCAGTAGAAATATTTCACTGATACGCGACAACAAACTCGTTGACACATGTATTTGGAAGATTATCTCAGTAAGTACTTTATTTGTCACAGATATCCTTGTGCCTAGCTACATCAAGAACTTCCACATAAGGTAATATTAGACGACTATCAGGGTTCGCAATTAACTCGCCTGCTCCATTTCTCACAATGCTAAATGTATCCTAAGGGCGAGTAGAAAATAACAACATTTGGTATTTGCTTCACTATTCAAGTGAGTACATTTTAAAGTTAGTTGCTATCGTAGACTATAGAAAAAATTTCAACAGAAGTTAACTCATAGTTGGTATATAGTTTATTTTCTTATGAGCTCTGCTAAATATGGAAAATGGATGCTCAAAATAGGACAGCTGCTCAGTTCGGCGAGTGAAAGATTGAAATCACTAACAGTCATCCTCCCTTGTGGGAATTCTCATCATAGCAGCTATGAAGTTCTTATAGAAAAATTACAGCATGATTAATTATTTCACAGAATTCACATCTTGCAAAGATATTGAATAGAATATCTGTATTAACAGACAAACCTGTCACTAAATATTACAGAATCCTATTTAATAAGCTGATAATAGATGATGTTCAATTTATTTCTGAACACTTTTATTATTGTATTCAGTGAATTTCCAAATTAGTCATTTAAAAGATAATAATTTTGTAATTGGGTTTATAAGATGCTTTCTAGAATCTTTCACTAATATCACGACTTGTCAGTTTAGGGTAGGAGGAATCCCGCAACATACGTAGCGCTGAATGTTGCAGTAAACCTGCGAGCACCGGCTGGAACTGACAGACCAATGATAACTGTAGTGCCACTCTACAGACAGCGCATCCTACCAATATCGCGTCAGAAATGTAACTTCGGCGAAATAATAACCATTTTATTCATACAGTTTTCACCCAGATGATTCATGGAACAAAAATATTCAAAATAAAGTCAGAAAAATACAGGCTATTAGAATGGAATTTTCAGTTTTTCCAATGAGTGAGCGAGTGATTATGGAGTTTAACGTCGCTGCGGGAACCTTTCACCCATTGGCGATCAAGTTTTTCCAAATGTAATTTACAATTTTAATAGCTGTGTATAGTAGAGTCCTGTTGTCCACATTTAAAATGAGTACATGTATTATTATTGTTTTATATTGCTGCTCAGTTCGGCGAGTGAAAGATTGAAATCACTGTCAGTCATCCTCCCTTGTGGGAATTCTCATCATAGCAGCATTTGTCATAGTACATTAAAATGACAGCTTATATTACTTATGAGTAATTTGAAGATAAACAAAATGTTAGTCATGACAAATATGGTAAACAATTCTCCACTCCATTGGAAAGTTATTGGATTTCTTTTATGCGATAGCACATAATCTTGCATGATAATCTTTGGAACACAACAGCAAAGAAAAAATATTTCAAAATGGATCTGATCTACCGAACAAATTGACTTTAGTCTATCCTATCCTGACCATGATAATGTACCAAGCGTAATTGGGGGCATAAATGTGCCATTTATTTTTAGAATTGGATATACTTTCCTGCAATGCTCTCCTGACAGAGATAGCACATCAGTCTGTACTATACGCCGTCACACTACAAGGGGTTTCGCGTGTTAGAATTGGATATACTTTCCTGAGAATTGGACAAGTTTCATTGACATCCAAACACAATTACTAGGCCTCGGGTTGATTAAACTCCTGAGAAAACCAATATATAAATAGACCTGTAAATGTCTCAGCATTCAGGAATACCAAACACGGATACTCCAGTGAACGAGTTATTGTTTTACGTCACAACGGAAACCTTCATCCACATGCGACGGTAAGAGTTCTGTACATTCTACGAAGCTGCTCAGTTCGGCGAGTGAAAGATTGAAATCACTATCAGTCATCCTCCCTTGTGGGAATTCTCATCATTGCAGCAATCGTATAAATCTTATAGTAAAGTTGGACAAAAGTAACCTACTATATTTTTAATATTTCCTAGTAGGCATAGCCCAGCACCCTCGCACCCCAAATGTGCGTGTCCCCTACTATTCTTGACTGTAACCTAACCCTACTCCATGTTGATTGAATTATTGCTTTACGTTGCAGCGGGAATATTTCACCCATAGGCGACGACCGAGTTGTTGAGGTGCCTATCCGTATGTCCTGCTGGACGTTAAACTACTTGCCCTGTTGTAGGTAAAGGATGCGTTATTGGGGGCTCTTTCACTTGTCCGCCTGTGGGTAGTAACTTTCCCAGGCAGGCAGACGATCCTTACTGTCGATCCCTGCACTGGCAGCAATACCACCCTCCAATAATGTTGTCCACTACCCAGCCACATCACACCAGTAGCACCTCTACCCCACCACATGACACCACCCACATACCAGTAGCACCACTACCCACCCACATCACACCAGTAGCATCGCACCCCACACACATCACACCAGTAGCACCACTACCCACCCACATCACACCAGTAGCATCACACCCCACCCACATCACACCAGTAGCACCACTACCCCACCCACATCACACCAGTAGCACCACTACCCCACCCGCATCACACCAATACCCATCATCCCCAATAATGTCCCACCAACACTGATGTCCCAACCAGTAGCACCAATACCCACCATCAATAATGTCCCCAATACGCCCCCCACCCCCAGTACAGTAATGTTGTCCACCACCCACCCACACCCCACCAATAGCACCACTACCCATCCACACCGCACCAGTAGCCCCACTACCCACCCACACCCCACCACCGACCCACACCCCACCAGTAGCATCAATACCCACCCCCAGTAATGTCTGAGTCCTCTGTGGTTCCTAATCTTCTTCAGTCGCTCCAGATCTTCTCTCAGCTTGTTGTCCAGCATGTTGGCGATCACCTGACTGTACTTCCCGTCCTTCACGTCCTTTTGTCTGTTCAGGAACCAATCAGGGATCTTGTACTGACGCGGGTTCGTCATCACCGTGATGACACGCTCCACCTGTAAAACAAGATTTACACACAATTACCGATCTGCTGATGAAAGAGAATGATTGGTTGCTCAGCACCAGTTGGAATTGGTCGCCATTGCACGACAATTACTATATGAATGAAAGGACATTCACAGATTACTGATAGAGATTTTAAAAAGTTTTGTGGCTTTAGAGCCACTTTCAGTTATCCTAAACAATGCTGTTAGCTATGTTCTCGCTGGCAGATACCAGCAGAACATGTAGAGGAAAGCAGACTGTGAGCACCAAAGATGAAAGATGAAGACTCCAGTGCCATCATGACTACAATAGAAAAGCAACTTCTGGACATGGATGCATGGGCTGCATGATAAAGTTATTTGGGTCTGGAATTTCGATGATCTACCGCTGTACTACCATCCACAGGCCAAAGGTGCAATACAAATACGCAGGGTTCGAAATTAACGCTGGTCCTTCGGTCCGTGATCTACCACTGTACTACCATCCACAGGCCAAAGGTGCAATACAAATACGATACCAGCTGTTTCCTTCAATGTTCAAGGGAAACTACTAGCAAACCGAGTTTCTTACCTCCTCTTCTGAGAGTTCTCCTGCTCGCTTGGTCAGGTCAATGTTAGCCTTCTTCAGCACAACATTAGCAAATCGTCGACCCATTCCCTAGTGTTAGAGAGAAAAAGTTATGAAAATACAATAATACACGAGAATAATGAATCAAATGGACAATAGAACTGTCAAAAGATGCACATAGGAGACAAAAAAAATCCATATAGAATTGCACTGAAATTTTACCCGATCTGAAAATGATTACGAATGATACGACTGCTTGTAATACACGAGACTCCACCCAGGGCTCCAGACTAACATGTAGAGTTACTTGCCCGCAGTGCTAGTCAGGGCAAGTTGTAAAGGCACCAAAGATGTTACATGTTAAAAAATAGGTTTCCTACAGTGCAATATAATTTGCCCCGTATGTTGGGCAGATGTTAGTCCAGAGCCTGGACACATGTGTAAAGCACAAACTTGAATAGATTTCCAAAACTTGTAACAACTTCAAATTAACGACATCTCTCAAAGTTCGATTCCTCATGATCACACCCATTTGCATATATAGTTTGAAGGTCAAGGCAACTCCACTGGGACATGCTGCCATTCAGTGTTCGAAATTACCGCTGGTCCGGAGGCCCCAGGCCAGTGAGTTTCACTTCGGGCCAGCAGTTTTGTAAACTTGAGGGTCCATCGGGCCAGCAGAATTTTAAATGATAACGACTTTCGGTTGGCTTCTGGGCTAGCCGATTCTGAACAGGGCCAGTAGAAACTAAACGTTACTGGCCCGGTTGGCCAGTGGCCGTAACTCTAAAGTTTCTAACACTGCTGCCATTGCTGGCTAATATCCCCGTCTCACCTTGATAGCAGTCAAGGCGAACATGATTTTGGTCCGACCATCAATATTTGTGTTCATCACACGGAGAATGTGCTGGAACTTCTCGGGAATTACCAAAGATCCCTGAAAAACAAAAGGTTTTCATTTAATGAATTTATGAAAATTAAATTAAAAAGGCCGGCCAGCCTTGAATGTATTTTTACTTAAGGAATGGAATGCACGTTTCACGGAACAATTACTGCGCTATAAGTTGCAACTTGTCCTTTGCACTTAGGGAATTACGACTTGTAGAGGCAAGATCAGGGGTCATGTTCTCGAATCAGTCAGATACGTAACAACATCTCTAAACCTTCCTGGAGGGGCATTCAATTCTTTCCAGATCAACAAATGTTTCTCTACAAATGCTTAATGATTCTGTTACGTCCACAATAGCTTCAGGAACAACCCCAATACTGAGAAATGGTAGGCATTGTGTGTGTGGAAAGCTGCTCAGTTCGGCGAGTGAAAGATTGAAATCACTGTCAGTCATCCTCCCTTGTGGGAATTCTCATCATTGCAGCTTCGTTCACAACACAAATGCAGGATGACAAATGAAATGCTGGATGACAAATGATTTGTCAAATGCATCCAATATTCATTGCTTTATAAAGTTCCTCAGATTAGTTTGCTAGACAATATATTAGGTCAACTAGATGTATGTGTTAAAATTATACTAGTAGGAATATCTCCATATGTAGCTATCCAGACACAAAGAGGGGCGAAGGTGGAGATCAGGGAGTTATTTGAGCAATTAACTTGACTCAGGGTTAATGCGAGGGTTTGAACAGGTTAGCATAGACATGATATAGATCATCTCCCAGAGAAAGGGTACAACTTTGAGCTACGCTGATTCCGTTATTAACCTTCCCATCATTGACACAATTTATCCGACAGGCAGATTAACACCCTGTCAGCAGAACGAGTTGTCTCCCCATGTGTAGAATTTGAAACCAACCAATGAAAACACATGTTTTAACCTGTACACATGCGACCAGTCCTTAAAGCAGGGAACCTGGATCACGAGTCAGTCGAGTGAGTTATGTCACGTGACCTAGGAAAGATGACTTTTGATAATCGATTTCAACTTAGCAAGACATACATGTGCAGATAACTGTTGAAAGTCCGTCTCCCGGTTGCGGATTGTAATCCAACACATGTGAGAGTCGATTGCCAACATGAAAACTCTTTGAGATTATTTGCCTTCGTTTGTGGGATGATCAAATTCTGCACGCGATTGATCGATTCAATAATTGCTTTACATCACAGTAGGAATATCTCACCCATAGGCAACGACTCTGAACGCGAGTGTGGCAGACAAAGTAGGTGGAGCTTACAACGTGCTAGGGCGAATCTGAACTATGTTACTGCTATGAAGTTATTGTGCCAGGTATTCTGGCCTTTGCAGGCAAGGACTGTACTAGTCTGTCGAGGCAAGATGGATATAGATTTGCATCTAGCAAGTACATAAACATGTTGGTGAAAATTATTTTATTAACAGATACAGGGCTCTTCTTTAACTTTTTGAGGTATCTGTCCCTGTGCCCTATCTGACATATAACTGTAGGTAAAAGGCTTATTAATCTGGGACAATACACCTGTCACCTGTGAATCGTACCTGTCCCGGACAGCGGACAGGCCTTACTGTCACGCCCTGAGATATATCGAGGCTGTTCCATCAATGGTCCAACCAATATTCGATAACTTCGGATAGATAATGGCTGATCAGATCAAAGCATCTCTTATCAGCGCAAAAATTGTCATCACATGCGACTTATTTGGATACAAAATTGGGAGCCTACCTGTCTGTAGGACCATGAAATCCATTTTGCGATGGGTATTCGGCCAAAATTATTAACAAACTTGACAGGGCCCCTGATCACCTTTGCCAAATGTCTAGTTCAGACGTGTCGCCTGTTGAAGCGAAATATTTCATCGATTCTCAGCAATTAAATTTATTAGCATGCCCAAAATGCACGCCTTCGTATATGGTTGTCGTCTTTGGCTCTTTACATCGACAATAAAACCTATAGGGCATCCGTTATGAATGTAAACAGTTCTCTACCGTTTTGCAGTTGTAGAAAATAGTCGCATTCATAAACAGCGATCAATCATATAACCACTGTAAGAATATAATTAATTCTTAGAGGCTGTATTGACAAATAATCATTGTATTTAATTTTGCAATTTTAAGATGAGATTGAGATTTATTCGCCATATGATTTAAGGATTACGAAGCGGGTGTCGTTCAACGTACCGACATGATGGTGGGTTTAGCGGAAAAGGAAGTGCAAGGGAGATAAATACGATTGCTAGCGTTGACTTCCTGTCAAAATGTCGACGTATTTTGGAGATGACACTAAAACTGGCGATATTATTGGTATTGGAGACGAGGTGATGCACACAATATATTTATTGCAGTATGGATGTAATGGAACAATAGATGTTTACGACTGAACTTGATTTTACTTCACATTAACTTTAGTTTGATCGATTTTTATTCACTATCTAGCTAACAGATTATGACAATTTTGTAAAAATAAAATAAAAAATACATTTCGATTTAGATCTTACTTCTAAGTGATAGTTTTAGTTACTACATCTTTAGCTAGAATCATAAAGATGCACCCATACGTAGAGTGTCGTTGGTAGTTAGTCGGTCAGGTGGTAGTACCTGGACTGGAGGCCCGACACTGATAAAAACATTCCTAAAATATTATTAAGATTACCTAGGCTAATAGAGGTATTATAATACACATGCTATATTTCTTTTTCGCTGAACCACCTAATTCACGATTGTGAATTAATATTAGTACAGGTTATTCCTATTTGTTAGCTGCTCCCATGCACTACCGTTTATTTTGATAAGTCGCATGTTTTTTGGTTATACGATCGTAAAATCTGTACGACTGATTATATGAACCTACATCCAAAGAAAATTAATGGTGTTGCATTGTGCTGATTGATGGAGATTTGCACGGGAATCTCTAAAGACTAAAATTAGCAATGTTATGCACCGAAGAGCATCTTCAATCGGCCACGTTCTCACACTTCACATAGGTCGTATTTGATTCGCAATCGAGTGTGCCTTGGGTCTATGATCTGATTGGTCAGCGAAAAGATTGTATGATCGTCTCACGTTCGTAAAACCAGTTTTAGTGCTACTGACCAATCAGATCATACACCCGAGGCACACTCGATTGCGAATCAAACACGACCATAGTGACTCGTTTGTGTTTCAAATCCAGTCACTTTTTAGCCACCAGGTAGTTAGGATTTATTTGTGGCTCCATTTGTAACAAGATCAAGTTTATGCCAGTTCCGTAGATTGTAACTTATAGTCCAACACTCGGGTTACCATGGTTACCATGCGTACTGGGTCAAGGGGTAGTTCTGGCCGAATCCAGACACAGTAGACATGGTAGAATAATTTGTATTTCACACTTAGTTACATTTTCAAGATGTTATAGGGTGTGTAAATCTTGTCTGGTATTATTTCTGGGTACAGACATCAGTGGCATGTTCAGGAGCGCGCGAGTACCCACGTGACGTCACAATAGAGAACAATGGTTCAAGAGGCGAAGTTTCACGAGTACTCGCAAGGTCACACGTCTCCTGAACCATGTGAACATGCCACCTAATTGGATAGCAGTTAAATAATTGCTTATCAAAGTCAAATTAATGAACATTGATATGGCAACTGGTTTCAAAATGAAACTTCAGCTTGATAAAAACAATCCAGTGAACGTAAACCATGGAAATGTCTGTAGACCATATATTATAAATTGTGAACAAATAAGCATGGTTGCTAATGATGCTTGCAGTAGTTGCTATGAAAGACATCTGGATCGTGACATTTTTATGTGACTTCACAATGGAATGGCAGTCAATGCATAGCACATTTAGATTTTTAACCAGTTTATGTCGCTGGATATTAAATGAATCTCGTGATATCTCGTGTCTACTTACACTCCCTATTGCAAGCAAGATTTATATTATGTACACAGGTATATTGGCAGTGTTCTCCCAATCATATTAATGTAGTAAGTTGTAGGACTTGGATAACCTTCAGAATATTAACTTCCAGTGTATTGTTTCAGCCTATTGAAGAAGTGAATCTGAATCTGGGTGAGCTAGACATAACATCAAGTGACTTTCTCCTGGACGAGGTGGACGGTCAGTCTCTCATACTGTCTGATGTACTAATACTGTCTGTCAGTGTCTGATGTACTAATACTGTCTGATGTACTAATACTGTCTGATGTACTAATCCTGTCTGATGTACTAATACTGTACTAATACTGTCTGATGTACTAATACTGTACTAATACTGTCTGATGTACTAATACTGTCTGATGTACTTGTACTGTCTGATGTACTTGTACTGTCTGATGTACTAATACTGTCTGATGTACTAATACTGTCTGATGTACTAATACTACTGTCTGATGTGTACATAATGTTATACATATGATATATGAGGTTTACCTACTACAAGTATAGAAACATCATCTAACAACAGAACAATTTGTGATATTTGTTATCATCGCCACATATGTGTGAATGATTCCCACAGCAACATTACATAATAAATCAATGGATCAATTATTTAATCATCACATTGAACGCATTGAGTGAACAGCTAGAAATTTGGAATGTGTAATCTATGTGCATTTCTCTCTTGTATAATTCTTTTGACCTAAAATATATATGATTTTTTTCCAGTTCATATTCAACAAAATTTGGATGACGACATTGTAAAAGAAGCCCTGAAAACAGTGAGTATGGTTAAGACAGACAGAGGTGGGGCAGGATGGTGGGGCAGGGTGGTGTGCGGTGTGCAGAGTAGACTCAATAAATGCATTAAATACTTAATCAGCTGTTTATGTACGGTATTCAACGTATTATACGCCCCACTTTGATACACCCCTTTAACTAATTAAAAAATAAAAAATAGTGCTTCGTAGGACAGTGTCCCCTCGATATAACGCTGAAGTTGGGGTCCATTATAGTACCCGCCTTATACGATATTACAGGAATTTGAGGAAATAACGAAAATAGAAATGGGATCCACGTCTGACCCCACGATATCATATCCTAATCCGCAGTGCATCAGACCGTGTTATTTAAAAAAATAATTGTACTATAATAATCCCCCCCCCACCCCAAGCATAATGTTTTTATATACCCTGGTGTACAATACGTCGAATACGGCACATAACAAATACAAAACGAGTTTCATTGTGATAGAGTTTTTATGAAATGAGTGAATGGTCATGATGTCTGACAAGCAATAGCCGGTCAGGTGCTAAAACAAGTCGCGAGTTTCAGTAACGATATTGTTTGTAAATACATGTACTACGACAGTATTGATATGTAATGATATGATTTGTAAATATTATTTTTCAGGGCGTTGACTTGAGACAGTATTCCAAACAAATAGAAAAAGAACTACTTGAGGTGGAAAATGCTTCTATTCAAGATTGTATCCTTGTGATTATCTTCGCATGGTAGGACTAGGACCATGTTTACAGCAATGTTGTCGTCTAGTCAGACAGACCTAGTCACAATAGTAACATGTGCTCTAGCAACATTCTAGTGTCAATATTTTATGGAGTGGTATCAAAAGTGAATGTACACTAAGAAGAACGTCATTTAAAATATAATACAAAACAATATTACTGGCGACTCATGTTGTGCTATGTCCTTGTTAGCAGCAGTGGAGATGGTTTGGAATACCTGCATGCAGTTATCTCCCTTGGCATGTTGGCCAAGTTCTTGGTCTCTACATAACTACTAATTATTATTAATAATATTATTATTATTAAATACATGTAATATTAATAATAATAATTATTGTTGATTATTAAAAATAATAATGGGAATAATGGATATTTATTAGCGGGTATGTACAAACTCTTATCCAATATGTTGAAAGTGCTACATGATCACATGATGGTATAAATGATATGCCAATGTTTGTTGTGAGAGTGATTCCTTGACAGAAGTGAGACATCAAGGAGAGTGACAACATCGCCAGTCTACACAAACAGATCGCAGCGTGTGACACCATCCTAGAGGTCAGTCACGGACAACATACACACTCTCCCGGAATAGAACACTGTTCATTGTACACCAGGGTATCCCTTCACAAACATCTCTTATCCACTAAGAGACCATAGCGCTCTTTCTTTACCGGTAGGTAATACACTGAAAAGAGAGAGTGCTATGGTCGCAGATAAGAAAGCTTTGTGAAAGGGTACCCAGTGTCCTGTGACATGCTGGCAAAAGTTGTTGAAAAATGAAATTTGGACCCAAGATTATGAAACTTTTTGAGTATGATTTTATGCACCCAACTATTTACTAATAATTTATATCTGGGTTGTGAACAAAACTTTAGTATACTTGAGTATGAAATCATGCTCAATTTTTGTTTTTGTAATCTCAGGGCAAGGCCCTAATGTGTTGATATAATATAGTATGTGTTAACATGAACATGTATCATAATTTTCTTGACTTTCGTAATATCATATTTACAAAATTATTTTAATGTTTAATTATGAGTTTAAGCCTCGCATAATAATAGTGCTGCTGAAAGAAGATATTGGAATGTTGGATGCAATGGTAGCCATGGTTACTAATGTGTGTATTTCTGGTCAGCGGATGGAGATGATGCTGAACGGTTTCCAAGGCGACCTGAGCAGCATCAGCAACGAGATTCAGACCCTCCAGGATCAGTCCATCACTATGAACGTCAAACTGAAGAACAGACAGGTGGTTCCTCCTACACTCATGATGTGCTATTTCACGATGTGGAACCTGCTATATTTATTGTCATAAATGGGTGAAAGATTCCTGCAGCGACGTTAAACTCCCCTATCACTACCCTCACTCCTCTATCACCCCCTTATCACTCCCTTATCACTCCCTTGCTCCATCCTAGTGACAATTGGAAATGTCCTGGGGTGCGTTTCACGAAAGGGGTGTATATTCACGCCGGACATTAATGACACAGATTTGCTTGTATTACGTCATTTATGTTGATTGTATTACGCAACGTAAACGTTGATTGTGTTACGTCATTTACGTCCGGCGTAAATATACACCCATTTCGTAACACCCCCCCCATAGAGCAATAACTGGTCACATAGATAGTTAATTTATCACGGCTGCAACAGAGCTTCCTTATTAAGAAAATATCGGGTGTTGCAATTTTCCCACGGATCCTGGGGTTGTTTTCTGCTGAAATCTCAAATTGTCTGTTGTCATTAATATATTCACCAACAAATCATTCGATCAATGACTAACAACTGCTAGGGAATCGTGTTCTGTAAAACTTCTTTACAACTATTACAATATTTTGTAATATCTTTCTGCAGGCAATTCGAGGAGAACTGAGCCAATTTGTGGATGAAATGGTCATTCCTGAAAGTATGATAACGTAAGTAACTAAACAATAATCTTCTTTCATTTTAAAAAATAAAAATTGACCTACTAACACTTTTAAAACAATATAGTTTCTCTTCATGAACATTCCCTTCTCTGAAATGTCAAGCACATCTAATAATCTTCTTTTATGTACGGTATGTAACAGAGTTGCTGATTGGTTCTGGTGTTAACGTAATCGACGTATTATACGCCCAGGGGCACTAAATTTTTCCAGAAAATCATACGAAAAGTAAAAAAAGAAATTAACAGTTACGGTATATATATATTTCTTTTTTATCACAGCAGGGCATATAATACATCAAATACAATATTTCTCATTCCGCAGACATATCCTAGAAACGCCTGTCACGGAGCGCGAGTTTCTGGAGCAGCTCCACGAACTCAATCACAAGGTCAACTTCGTCAAAGAGCAGAGTTTCCAGGAGGCACGGTCGTGTCTCGACGTCAAAGATATTCTAGAAAAATTAAAAATAAAGGTAAGTCTCGTTTCAAATTAAGATTTTGACAGTATGTTCTATGTATTTTATGTTATTATGTTTGTACTCGGTGTAATGTATCTTATAAGAAGAAGAATCTTTATTTTACATTGTATTTAAAAAAACAAAAACAATAGCTCTGTAGAGCTATTCTTGTGACAAATAATCATTTCATTAGTGAATAATTTCTGATCGATAACAATTCACTAACTCACTCACTAGATATCCATCTACTTAGATCTATATTTCCCACGTCAACTTTAATGTTGCTAGGTAGCATTTGTATGTTTTCTTTCATTGTCTCTCAGCTATCTACTTCTAGAACTTAATGTGAAATTTCCTTCCCCAGGCAATTGCAAAGATACGAGAATTCCTCCTGCAAAAGATTTACGCATTCCGAAAGCCAATGGCTAATTATCAGATTCCACAAAATACCATGTTGAAATTCAGGTATGTCCACAGCAATACTGTAAAAGAATTATATTTCGCGTGGGTTTAATTTTTGCGCACTACACGCAAAACAATATTGCGCGAAAATGAAACCCACACAAAGTATAGACCTATAGATCATTCATTTAATGCAAATAATATAGTAAGCAAATTCCTCTTTATTTATACTCACAACCTATTTCCGCATTTCAATAACGCACGTTTGCCACTTGTAATTATTCTTGTCAACGTGTTTATAAAGTGTTAATTAATCTCTGGTGTATTCCACTGAGTGAATATCGCTAGTTATTAATCCGTGAACAGATGCAGCATTTTTCTAAGGATAATCTCACAATTTAATTTCAATCAGTCGACGTTATGCTAACCGGAAGGATCAATGGACATCTTGAATAATAACCCCTAACGCGCATGTGTCGCATCTCTTTGCTGATTGGACACTTCAGCTGATTGTTTCAATCGGCACACCCCGGATTGTTATAGTCTACCTCGGATCCTATACTGTAGCATTCGGTTAACCTACTGGAAGATAATCCGAGATGTGCCGCTTGAGATAGTCATCTGACAAGCGTCCAGTCCGCAATGAGTTATTATTCTGGACGTTCATTGATCCTTCCGGTTAGCATGACAACGACTGTTTGGAATATTATTAGTTGTGAGTGACACAGCCATAAACAGTTCCTTATTTACTTGTATTAGTGAAAAAGAAAAAACAATCTTCAAAATATCAATAGCGCAAACAATAGATTGCGCGATCTAGTAATTTTTCCTGATTGCGCGAAAATGGCACCACGCGGAAATAGATGATTCTACATTAATACAAATTATTCTAGATATTAACACGATAGTTCATAGAACTACACACTCTTAGTGAAAAAATTATTACATCAAGTAAATATGATTACATTAGTGGTGTTCTCTTTATCAAACCGGTTAGGTAAAAGTGTGCGGCTTTGGTCTACTTCTGGTTGCTAGACCATTTTATTTGATGAGTTACCTGGCAAATTTCTAGCTGACTTGCACAGCATCTCTGTTAAATACTGGCACATCTCGGTTGGACAATAACCAGTTTACTGAGTAGACTGAGCCGGGTTTGTTTTATTTGCCATCTCACTGTCACATGATGTGCTGCTTTCTGTCAAATGAAGCAACCCTAATAGTTCTTAAATTCTTTCAGGTTTTTCAATGAGTTTCTGATGGCCAACGAGCGCCACGTAGCGAAGGAAGTGCGAGATGAGTACCTAGATACAATGGGCAAGTTGTACTACTCATACTTCAAGGGCTACTCCAACCGGCTGATGAAACTCCAGGTATGTCTCCAGCCGTCCACTCGTTGCTTGTAACAGTCGCCAGCTTCTCCGAACTCGATGGCGTTACCGTCTCTTCGCTGTATTAACCCCGATGTGCTAAGTAGGGCAACTCTGAAGTGCACTCGGTGACTGTCGAGAGCTCGTTGTGACATGTGACGCTCACATCGAGCATCTTGCCGATATTGAATGCATTGCTTAGTTCACCTAGAGGCTTATTATAGTGTTCGCTGGTGTTATTAAAGGTTCACCAGTGTTAGTGAGTGCTCGTGATCGTTCATGCGGTTTCTGTCAGCAGTAGAAAACAGGTTAAGTATCCTCTGTAGGTGCTGTGTCTATGCCCTCAGCCTCGTACCCGATGTCTATACTGAGATCATCAAAGCTACAATACCTACACCTCCATGTACGAAATGATGTAACTAAGGTTTAGGTATTGCACAACCAAATACTTTTCCATAGGTCACAATGGTAGAGTTTGGATTGATATAACATTTAGGAAGGA
>JAUTBQ010058656.1:0-17288 GCA_032361185.1 Lepetodrilus ovalis
TCGGCGACACTGATTGTGATATTTTCCATCATTCTTTATAACTACATTAAGATTTCTATCTTAGATGATACGATGAATTCTCTCAAAACTGAGGCAGTAACTTACATCAAAAACTCTAAGCAGAAGATGCCTTTTTCGCAAAGAAACTCGGTAAATACATTTGACACTACAAGATGTGGTACAGATAAGAGTAGTGTGGTTATCAGGGTTGATAAAAAAGAAGATATTTCCTATGAACAGTACGAAAAAGAGGGAAAAAAGTATCTTAGTATATTTCATATTTTTGATCCTGTTCGATCTAGTTACTTGAAGGTAGAGAGAGATATATCAGGAACCGATAATCTTTTGAGCAATATCTTAAAAAGTATCGTACTTGTGAACTTTTTAACACTTTTTCTTATATTGGCTTATGCGATGTTTTTATCTGAAACGCTGCTTCATCCTGTAAAAGCTATCACAAGAAGATTGGCACGGATGAACGAAAACTTCTTAGAACCTATCGAGATAAAAACACTTCCAGATGAGTTTATACCACTTGGAGAGAGTATTAACAAGCTTATAGATAGGATTCAAAACTTTGTTAAGTATCAAAAAGAGTTGTTTATCGGAACTGCTCATGAGCTAAAAACCCCACTAGCAGTCATGAAAGCTAAAAACGAAGTAACGCTTATGAGAGATAGAGATGCTGAGAAGTATCAAGATACATTGAGACTCAGTAACAAAACTATTGATGAGATGAGTTCGATGATAAGCTCTATCCTTGAGATTGGTCGTCAAGAAGGGGCACAGTTTGAGAAACCTGTTGAAGTCGATTTGGTACAGTTTTTAAAAGATAAATCTAAAGATTTTAATCTTATAGCTAAAAATGTTGGTAAAAATGTATCGGTAGATTTTGAACCACAGATGTACTGTGTTATCTCGCAACCAACTTTATTAAACCATATACTTCAAAACTTTGTACAAAATGCCGTTAAGTTTACACCAAAAGGTGGCACGGTGCATATCAAAAGTAGACTTGAAGGTGATGACTTTAAGATAGAAGTGATTGATGAGGGTGAGGGTGTTGATGAGAGTATCGACCTTTTTGCTCCATTTAAAAGAGTTGGAAACCAAGCAGGGGCAGGTTTAGGTCTGTTCTTAGCTAAAGGTGCTGCTGATGCGATAGGTGCAAAACTAAGTTTAGCAAATAGAAAAGATGGAAAAAGCGGTGCTATTGCTACGGTGCTTTTAAACTCTAAAAACTACTGTCCGATAGATGAAGATGGCAATAGTGGTGGACTTTTTAAAGCATTTAAAAAAGATATTTAGTGGCACTAAAGATTATAGATGAGTGTATAGCATGTGATGCATGTGTAGAAGTTTGTCCTACAGTTGCTATAGAGGTAGCAGACCCTATCTATGTGATAGAGTTTGACATCTGTTGTGAGTGTGTGGGGTATCATAAAGAGCCTGCATGTGTGCCTGTTTGTCCTGTTGATGCTATCATCTTAGATGAGTCAATGTTAGAGGATAAAAAAACATTGCTTGAAAAATTTAAAAAAAGTAGGTAAGTAGCTTACATGGCAAAAAAAACTGCGATTATAGATATAGGTTCAAACTCCATCTCTTTAGTGATTTATGAAAAAAGCTCACGCTATGCTTTTCATCTTATCGAAAAACTTAGAAGCAGGGTTCGTATAGGCGAGGGTGCTTATGAAAATGGTGGTGTTTTAAGCCATGAAGCTATGCAAAAAGCTTATGATACTTTGGAAGATTTTATCTCAGTTACAAAAAGTTTGGGTTGTAGAAAAACCTTAGCAGTCGCCACCTCTGCACTTCGTGATGCTCCAAATAAAAAAGAGTTTTTAAAAAAAGTAAGCCTTGGTTTGAAGCTCAACATCAAAATCATAGATGGAAAAAAAGAGGCATACTTTGGAGCAGTAGCTGCACTAAACTTACTGCCAAAACTAACAAATGCAACAACCATAGACATCGGTGGAGGCTCAACTGAGTTAGCCAAGATAGAAGAGGGAAAGATTGTAGATACTATCTCTTTAGATATTGGAACGGTTCGTTTAAAAGAGTTGTTTTTTGATAAAAGTTTAGAGTATGCTTTAACCAAAGAGTATGTAGAGACTATATTAGAAAAACTGCCACAAAGATTTAAAAGTGATACTATCATAGGTATCGGTGGGACTATCAGAGCTTTGTCCTCTTCTATACTCAAAGATACAAAGTATCCTATAGACTCTCTTCATGCTTTCTCATATGAGTATCAAGAGCATCAAAAGTTTATACAAAGTGTTGCCAAATCAGAGGTTTTAAAACTAAAAGATACCTCTATATCTAAAAGCCGTTATGACACCATACGAGAGGGAAGTGCTATCTTTTTAGCTGTTTGTGAAAAGTTAGGGGCAAAAGATATCTTAACAAGTAAAGCAGGGGTTAGAGAAGGAGTTTATCTTAGCGATTTACTTAGAAACAACAACCATGTTTTTCCTCATAACTTCAATGTAAGTGTAAAAAGTTTGATAGATAGATTTTCTCTCTATGATAGACATATACCACAGATGAGAAAAACAGCTTTAGAGATTTATGATAAAACTTCTCACAAGTTTGACAAAGAGCAAAACTACAAAGAGATACTCATGATGGCTTCTAAACTGCTTCTCATAACAAGACGACTAAACATCTACACAGACAGCGATATAAGCTTTAGTTTTTTAGTAGAAAACCTAAACTTTTCGCTTTCCCACAAAGATAAAATCCTCATAGCATTTATCTTGAAGTATGCCCATAAAAAAGGGATAGATGAAAAAGAGATAAAGAGTTTCAAAACCCTTCTTCCAGATACAAAAGTGATAGAGTGGTTAAGTTTCATACTCTCTTTGACAGTATGTATAAACAAAAACAAAAAGGCTCAAAAGATAGAGATACTCTATAGTGAGGGTGAGTTAAAAGTTCTCTCTGATAAAAAGATGTTTGTGGCATATGAGTGTATAAAAAAGCTTAAAAAACCAGCCCCGTTTGCTGTCAAAATTGAAAAGGATTAACCCAAGAGGCTAGTTCTATATAAGCACTACCTATATGGTTTTTAGTCTCTATAAAACTTTCTTTTGAGTGGCTGTTTTGTATATCTTGTTCAAGTGTATCAAGGTAGATTTCTAAAGAGAACATCATAGAAAAAAATAGAAAGAAAATTACAGCAACTCTCATGATAGGCAAATACTCCAGTTTAGTTTTAATACTCCTATCATACCAATAACATGTGTCAAAGTTGTGTTAAAATCAAATTATTTAAAGAAAAACTAGATTTTTTTCTGTATATTTCAATCATAGAACTGGAAGCTTTAGCCATAGCTTTTTATACAAATATTTACAAAGTATAAAGCCCTAAAACTAAAGCTTTAGCTCAATCACAGTTAAAATCGTCCATTTATACCCATGAGACTAAGTAGTGTAACACTATCTTCATAGTAGTTTTCATGTCTGTTTTTTACAACATTAAAAATCTTTTTTCCCCAATCTTTATCTTTATCACTCATAGCAGATACACCCATCGGAGCTATAAATATAGTCGAAAAATACTCTCCGATAGCTTTGCCATCTAAGCCAAAACCACTTTTTAGATTTAGTGGGTTGTTGTAACTTACTACTTTACTCCAAGTTGAGAGTTTTTTTGCGATTTTTAGTGATATTTTGTCTCTATTTTTTAGTGCATCTATGCCTACTCTAAAAGGTACTCGACAGGCATTGTAGTAGTATTCTCCATCATGATGTTCTAAAAAACCATCTTTGGCTGGTACAAAATGGTTAGTTTTAAAATCGTATCTTATAAAGTCAGGGACAAGTCCTGTTTTTGGGTTTTGTACATCTAAAAGGGCTTCTTGTGTAGCCTTTAGGACTTTGAGCCATCTTATATCTTTGCTAAAGTTATAAAAAGCTCGAAAGTGATCAAACATAAAGTCTGAAGTTCTTACTGTGTATTGGTTATATTTTTTACCATTTTGCTCTACCCAGTCGCCAAGCAGAGGAAGAAAGCTGTTTTGTCCTATGGTGTAGTGCCAGATAGATTGTAACACTTTTTTAGCCTCTTTTTTATAGTTTATAAAACCAGAACTTCCCCATCTTTTATCTGCTTCTATCAAGGCATAGGCTATATCTGCATCTCCATCAAAAGCACTATCGTTTTCTCCCTCTACCTCAGGAACTTGCCAAGCCATCAAATCTCTAGAGAGTGGGCTTTTATGTACTCTTGAAAATCTCCACAAACCATCAAAAATCTTTTTGGCTTCTTTATCGCTATCTGCTAGTAAAACGGCAAAAAGCATACCATATCCTTGTCCTTCCGATACGGTTTTGCTTTTATCTGTTTTGTCTGTTGCTACTCTGTACATCGTTTTATCTACTTTTTTGAGGTAACTTTTTTTCCATACTTTGTAGTAATGCTCTATCTCTTTATCCATCTTTTTGCTATAAACTCCAGCTTGTGCAGTGAATAGTAAAATAAACAGTATCGCTACAACTCTCATCGGCTTTTCCTCACATCTATGTAGATGGTTGTTACGCTATTTGGTTTGAGGTAATTTATGTTTAGTTTTACTGCTGATTTATCTTTTGTAGATTTCCTTATATGTGTCTGTTTTGACCTTACGGATGTTATCTTTAGGTTTGGATTTTTAAAAACTTTACAGTGGAAGTTTTTGACACCTTTGTTGTTATTGTTTACTATCTCCAAGATGATTTTGTTATCTTCTTTGTAGTAATTAAGGTCTATGTTTTTGTTTTGTCTCACTTTTTTGGCGATTGTTTTACCATTTAGTGGTGTGAACTCTGTGTGCCTTTTTAGATACTTAAAATAATCCTCAACTATCTTTATGTTGCTCTTAAAAGCAAACAGATGAGTATGGATACTTAGTGTATAAAGAGCATCTAAGCTTGTTACAAAGTTTGTCTCTTTGATGATTTGCTCTACTATCTGCTCTCTTCCCCAATCAAGGTTTATAAGATAACTATAATCATCAGTCCCATGACGAGGTATCAGTAAAAGGTTGTTTTGCTTTTTGTCAAATCTTGGGTAAAGATACTCTTGTGAAGAGCCTAAAACATAGCTAAAACCACCATTTGAGAGATAAAGTTTCATCATATCATCTAACTCTTCACGAGGTGGTCTAAACCCTGAGATGGGTTGAGAAGAGAGTTTGTCGATACTAGCTTTAGTAGCTTCAGTTTCTTGCTGGATAAATGCCTCATCGGTTCCTACTATCTTTTTATGTGAGTTACTATGTGATGCAAACTCTACAAAATAGTTTTTTGATATGTTTCTTACCATACTTTTATACTCTTGTTTCTCTGCTAAGTTTGAAACGATAAATGCTGTTACGGGGATTTTGTATTTTGATGCAAGGTTGCTAAACTTTTGAAAGTTTTTAAACTTATACTCTGTATCTTCTGAGATAAATACTACCTTTTCTTTATCTACATAAGGAAACTTTCCGATGACTACATCTGTAGATAAAAAGTTGATGATAGAGTTAAATATATTTTTATAAACATCTTTTTTTGAATCGTAAAAAACATAACTAGGAAGGTTTGTATAAAACCACTTACCTTTACCATAGTATCCATGCCAAGCACAACCAGCTTCTTTGAGACTTAGTGAAGTATCTTGGTTTTTATCCATTGGTGGATTTGTTTGACCATAATTTGTCATAAATATATCTGGTTTTATCTCTTTTGGTGTCAAAAAGATAGGTACATTGTCATAAACAGAAGCATCTAGTAAAACACCACTATCTTTGTTGTCAAGCACGGAGAGCAATCTTTGGGTTAAGTTTAAACCCTCTTTAAAGTGTAGGTAACTTCTCTCTGGGCTGATTTGTAGTTTGGTTATATCTTCTACAAAACCACTCCCTATAAACTTAGCAGTTTCATCACTAAAACCAGCCGTGAAGTTGAAAAAGAGATTTCCACCATTTTGCAAAAAGTTTTTGATACTATCTTTGCTCTCATCTTTCAGAGCTATAGCATCAGATACGATGAGTAAAGCATCAGAAGAGAGGGTGTTTAGTTTATCTTCACTGATATACTTTACCTTGTGTCCAAGGGATTGTATATAACCTTTTAATCTATCTATCTTAACGATATAGTTACTCTTGTTTGTACTGTTTTGATGATATACATAAGCTGTTGTGTTTGACTTTAGCATATATATCTGTTTTGTAGTTATCACTGGTGCTACTGCATTGTAAACTAGTGGCTCTTTTGGACCACCTTGTTGTAACTTGTAAAATATAGACATCAAAATAGCAAAAAGCAGTAAACTTGTAAGTACCATCTGTTTGCCATAACTATCTTCTTGTTGTTGTTTTTGTATTTTTATCACCATAATAACTCCTTCTCTTCAAAGTATAAATATTTCTCTTTCTCGCTCTCTTCACTGTTTGCTACACCTGCATACTTTACTACTCTTTTTTCTCGTATCTTATAAAGTTTATAGGCAAACACACCAAAGAGCATCGTCAAAGTTGTAATCGCCACAATCACATAAGAGAGTATTTCCAATATATTGTAATCCATCATATTCTTCCTTTTCTATCTAGTTTTCCCCAGCTCATCTGAACACCTCTAAACTCTTCTATAGTTGCTAAAATCTTAGCTATATTGATGATATTTATAAAAAATATCCTGTAATAAAACGCATATAAAACTAACCTAATATTCTCTTTAGTAACACTCACACAGTAGAGACTAGCAGCCACATCTAACACGGTAAATATAAGCCACCAGTAGATAAACATCGTGTTATACCCAGAGCTAATACCAACATAAAGCATAAAAACATTGGCAAACACAAAAGCAAAAGGCCATAAAATAGCCTCAAACAGCATATACCACATAACCATACTCATGGAAAAGTTTTTATGCAGTTTCCAAAGTTTGTCTTTATGTTTTATAACCGACTGCAAAATCCCTCTAGTCCAACGGTAGCGTTGTTTTAAAAGATCAGTCAAATCCTCTGGAGCTTCTGTATAAGAGACAGCATCTATCTCATAATCAATCTTGTATTTTGCATTTATAAGATTGAGTGTCAAATCGCAATCTTCAGCAAAAGTATCTGTCTGATACCCACCAACTTCTAGTATCGCAGACTTTCTAAACATACCGATGGGACCTGGTATGATGTTGACAAGTTTTAAGTAAGCTTGACCATTTCTCACAAGGTTTAAGCCTTGGACATACTCCAAAGCTTGTAGTTTTGCCCAAAGTGTTGTTTTGTTTGTCACATAAACTGAACCTGCCACTGCTCCTATCTGTGGGTCATCAAAATACTCTGACATCAACTCCAAAGCATTTGATGAGAGTTTGGAGTCTGCATCTACTGTGAGGATTAACTCTCCTTTAGCTTTTGCTATACCAAAGTTTAAAGAGTTGGCTTTGCCTGAGTTTGGTTTTGTGTAAGCTACCAATCTTTTATGATTTTCTGTAAACTCCATACTTTTTGAGATAAGGTGTGTTTTGTCGCTACTGCCGTCATCGATAACTAAAATCTCATAGTTTTGATAAGTTTGGTCTATCAAGCTTTTCAAAGACTCTTTGATAACAACCTCTTCGTTATAACAAGGAACGATAACTGAAATCATCTTATCATGAACAGTTTTTCTAACTCTCTTGTTTTTAGAGTGTTTGTAAAGATTAAGCATCGATAACAACAACAGTATAAAATAACGAGAGATGATGATAAATGAAAACACCAAGATAAACATGATACTTATTTTAACCATTGCTTGTTCGTATTTGTATAACTCTGAGAGTTCACTAAAGCTAACAAACAGTATCGCTACCATAGCTAAAAACATAAGCACTAACTTTGTCATAAACTTACCCTTTTATCTCTATTTTGCAAGGGTTGATGCAAGATTAGGTTTATAGGTTGTTGGGTAGCTTTTTTGATACAGTTATCACAACTCTCTTCCAAGATATACTCATAATCCACGGTATCTTGCAAAAGTGGCATCAAAAGTTCTCCTAACTGGGTATCTGCATCAACTGAAAAGATGATTTTTTTATGATAGTAACGGGCAAAATCTTTTATATCTGTTAACAATTGCTGACAATCTTCAAATGAAGCACCAGCAAAAAGCTTGTCAAGCCTATGAAAGTAGATAGTAGAAAAGTTTCTGTTTTTGATTAGGTTTTGTATCTCATATATAAAAAATACTTTGCCATATCTTTTATCTAAAATAGACCAATCATCTTTCAAAAACATACATCTCATGAGTGCATAAAGTTTGTCAAAGTCTGTCATCTCTTTTTGTAAAGCTTTAAAACTATCTCTTAAAAATATAGTTTCACTGTTTGCCAAAAACAGAAGGTTTCCATCTTTTTGGTGCAAGTTTAGAGCCGATTTGATAAGTTTCATATTGTTTGTAGCGTTTAACAAAACTAGCTGCTTGTGGTTAGCTGTGTTACTCTTATCTATCTGCTTCTCTTCATCTACCAAATCAGACAAGATAGACTCTAAAAGTTGACCAAGTTCACTTTTGTTGTTGATAGTAAAGATGACTTTTTTATCAAACTGATAAGCTGTTTTGATGATTTCAGCGATAAGAAGTTCACACTCTTGTTTGGAGATACAATCCAAAAGCGTATCAAGCCTATGAAAACATAAAGTAGAAAACTCTTCATCTTCACTAAGGCTCTCTAACTCAGTGATAAATGCTGACTTGCCATATCTTTTATCTAACTCATCCCAACTTCTTTTTAAAAACATACATCGTATCTGTGTATAAAGAGAGTCAAACTCTACCATATTTTTTCGTAAGCTCTCTAGTGAATCTTTCAAAAAATCACTTTTTTTGTTTGCTAAAAGTAGGATTTTATCCTCTTTAGAAGTTTGTTTTAAAACAGCTTGTAGTAAGTCTGTGTTGTTGGTTGATTTTAACAAGGTGATTTGTCTATCTCTTCTCATGATAACCTCCTACCATACATGCGTAAATGAAGCATAACACTCATCTGCACCATCAGGGCTATAACCACTCTGGTAATGTTTACAATCTACAGAAACATCTACCGAACTTGAAGCTATGAGTTGTAACATAAGCCCATAACTATATAAGGTTTTAGCATTTTTAAAGGAGTATCCAACGCTTCCTTTTGCCTCTACAAAGCCTTTTGAAAATTGGTACTTTGATGTCATCTCTATCTGTGTACTGTCAAAAAAGTCAGCTGCGTTATAACAGGTATCTTTTTTACTGTTATACTCATAACTTCCAACAAGTGCAAAGCTATTTTCCAAGCTACTGTTTATGACTCTATAGATAGGGTAGTTTACCCAGCCGTTGATGTTTAGGTTGTTATCTGAAAAACTGTTTATAACCAAAGTCAACTCTGTCTCTTCTAAGTTTTGAAGTAACATCAAGTCATACAAAGATAAGCTAACAGCACTGATGTCGTTGTCCACCATACAAGTAGCACCATTTATAAAGATACCACTTTCATAGCCGATACCATAAGTGATGTTGTGGTTTTTGTAAGCTTTTCTAAACTCTACTTTTCCTACCACATCTGTTTTATCATCAAAACTGTTTACCCCTAAACTGACAGAAAAGTTATCGTTGTTGCTATAAGTTGCACTTAGGGTTGCTACATCTAGTTTTTTACTTCTGTTTCTATCTTCTCCATCTTTAAAAGTAGACTGTTTTGCTGTTAGTGAGATGTTTTGGTTTGCTAAAGTGACACCATACCCTCTGTTTTGTACACTGTCATCGTTTAGCATAGTTGTAAAAGCTGTCGCTTGTATGTTTGTATCGGCTGATATAGCTGAAAGGTTTGGATTTATCATACCTTTTATAGACGATACATGTTGGTTTTGGATACTACTCTCAGAAAAGGTTGACTCTCCTAAAATCTTAGACTGCTCTGCTGTAAGCATAACATCTTTATGCATCGTAGCTTGTGGTATAGGTTGGCTAAGAGTCTCTAAATCTCGTTGTGTATATTTTAGTATCTCATCACTCTCTTTTGAAGACTCATGATTTATGATACTCTCCCATAAATCTGTCAAAACATCTCTAGCTCTATCCCACTTTATCTCATCTCTTTGGGCTATCATAACTCTTGCATATCGATAAGAAGATAACTCATAAAGTTTATCTCTTTGTTGTGAAACTAAACGGTACTGCTGTTCTGCTTTTTTGTATCGTTTAAGCTTTTCCAACGAAGAAGCATAGTGAAATCTCACAGCACTATCGTTAGAAACTCGTTGAAAATACTTTTTATAAAGTTTAACAGCTCTTAGATACTCTTTATCTGCAAAGTATCTCTCAGCTCTGTTTTTTAAAGAGTTTGATTTACCAGCAGTTTTTGTTTTAGTTTTAGGATGTTTTTTGTTTTGTTTCAGCTTTTTGATACTTTTTTGCACTTCACTACTGTCACCACCCAAACTAACCACTTTTTCAAATGTTTTAAGAGCTTCTCTGTTTTTCCCCGTTTGATAAAGTAGGTTTGCATAAAGTGTTAAAATCTCTATGTTTTCTGTTTTGTTAGCTATGAGAGGTTGCAAAGTTTTTAAACTTTTGTTTGCATTTTTGTTCCAGTAGTATTGGTTTGCCAAAAATAGTACAGCTTGTTCGTTGAGATTGTTGTTTTGTACAAAACTCTCTAACTTTGAAAAACCTCTATCTTTATAACCCAACCCTTCAAGCTCATAATAGTAGTTTTTAAAATCATCAAATGAGTGAGAGTCTTTATAAATAACTTCCAAACTATCAGCCCTAGCAAAGATAACTTCTCTCTCTCTTCTCTCTAAAGCTTTATAGACAGGATTGTTGATACTTTTTCTCCAGTATCGCATCTTTAACTTTTTAGCTTCATCTTTTTGATTGTTTTGCATATATAAGTTATATAAACTCAATGCCACATCAATATCATCCTCAGTAGATAAAATCTCTTTATATCGCTGTTCATCACTTTGCGTGGCTGATACAGGCTCTTTAGTTTGTACCTTTGTAGTTACGATATATTTGTTAAGCTCTTTCATCAACTTTGTAGCTTTTTGATTGTTCGCCTCTATCGCCAACACTTCATCAAGTGAAACTTTTGCTTTATCATACTTTCTTTGACCGATATACTCATGAGCTAATACAAGTCTAGCGTTGATATTGCTAGGATCATTTTTAGCCTCTTTCTCAAATGATTCTATATCTATCTCCAAAGCATAAACCAAAGAGATAAATAGAGAAAAAATTACTATTATACGCATCATATACTCCAACTATTTTTTACTATATACAGCAGGTGAAAAATTTACTTAATGTAAACAGAAATTTTTATCTTTTGTGCTGTGATGCTGTCAATATATCTATAAAATGTGTCAAAGTTGTGTCAAAAATTAAATTATTTTAAATATTTGCACTATTTAGTTAAATTATTATATTAGTTAATAAAATTTTGCTATCTGTTAGTATAAAAGAGGGAGTATGAAAATTATCACTTGTTGCTATATATAATAGCAACAAGTAGGGGTATATCTGTGAAGTCTAAAATCTTCTACCTAAGCTAAACTCAATCTTAGAAGTTCTATCGCCATCTTCATCGTCAAGTGCTTTGGCATAAAAGAGTTGCAAAGGTACACCTAGTGGAGATTTTGCCCACTCTATACCAGCTCCAACTGAAGATCTATGGATGTCGTTAAACTTGTTGTCTCCAGTCATACCGTAGTCATAAAATCCTAAAATTCTCATCTGTACAGACTCTATAAGTGGCAAAGAGAGTTCTAGTGAACCTGCTGCCATCTTTTTAGCTCCAACTAGAGCATCTTGATTGTTTCTTGGAGATAGTGTTCCTGATTTGAAACCTCTAACTGTTCCCATACCACCAAGATATAGTTTTTCATTTAGAGGCAGATTTCCTCTGTCATTTACAACACTTACACGACCTTTTAGTCTGACGATTAAGTCATAATCTATCGCATCTTCAAACCCATGATAATACTTTGCAGACATTGTAGTTCTTAAAAACTCAGCATCTCCACCTATACCTGCATACTCTAGTCCTGCATTTAAACTAACACCAGATCTTGGTAGGTAGTAGTCATCAGTGTTGTCATAAGAGATAGATGGAGCCAAAGCACTTTTTACGATACGACCCTCTTGGTAGTAGATACTATCTTTTAAACTATCACTTACATTTGTAAGTTCTACATCTTCATATAGGTAAGTTAGTGAAGCATGGAAGTATCTTCCTATCTTTCTTCCTATCTTTAGGCTTCCACCTGTAGATTTTTCATCATAATCATAATAATCAAAATCTTTTTTGTAGATATTTCCACCCAAACTATAAAGTGAGTCAAACACACGAGGATTAAAAAAGTGTAAACTTCCTCTTAGAGTTTTTTCAGAAGTATCTATATCCGCTCCAACTTCGATACCACTTCCTAAAAAGTTTCTATCGGAGATACCTGCATTTACACCAAATCCATCATAACTACCATAAGAGATACCTCCCATGATACTTCCTGTACTAGCCTCATCAACATTGACGATAAGATTCATCTTGTCTTTTTCAACCTGTTTTGGTGTTATTGTGACATTGTTAAAGTAACCTGTTCGTCTTAGTGCATTTGTAGAATCACTCAAATCTTTTTGGCTAAATGCCTCACCTTCAGTAAGATACAACTCTCTTCGTATAACTCTATCTGCTGTTCTTGAGTTACCCGATATTGTGACATTGTTGACATAAACTTTTTCGTTTGGTTTGATGATATAAGTTATATTTGCTATATGGTTTTGTCTATCTTGTTTAACATCTGGATTTACACTAGCAAACGCATACCCTTTGTTTGATACAGCTTCTCGTATCTTTGCTATATCACGACGAAGTTTTTCAACATTGAAAACTTCACCTTTTTTAAGTTTGAAACTCTCTTTGAGTGTTTGTGGATTTGCAATGCTTTCATCTATAACAATATCAAGATCACCTACTTTATACTGCCCACCTTCATCTATCTTATAAGAGAGTGTAGCACTATAATCATCAAAGTGTGTTCTTAAAACTGGTTCTGAAACTTTAGCATCTAGGTAACCATTTTTAAGATAAAACTCTTTGATACGCATAGCATCTACTTTGAGTTGGTCTGCTTTTAAGATACCATCGTCTCTTCCAAACATCCAACCAAAAGATTGACCTTTTTTGTTCGCAAGGTAGGGTTTAAAGTCTCTATATCCAAAATCTTTGTTGCCGTAAAACTTTATATCTTTGATATGGATATTTTCGCCTTTATTAACAACGATGTTTGTCTGTAGACTTCCAGAGTTTAACTCTTTGTTTTCAACCTCAACTACAGAGTTAAAGTAACCTTTTGCTTCAAGATCTTTTTGGATGTTTTGTTTAACTCTTTTTAGTTTTGTCTCATCGTAAATATCACCTTTTTTGATACCTGCTGTCTGTAACGCTTCTTCATTTTTATCTTTAGAGAGTCCACTTAGGTTTACATTTGCTATAACGGGTTTCTCTTTTACATGAAAAGTTACAATACCACTCTCTTCATCAGCCCAAATATCTTCAAAATACTGCTGGGCATAAAGTTTTTTGATACTAGCATCAACAGTTCTTGGATCTAGTTGGTCTCCTGTTCTTATCTCTATAATCTCTTTAGCGATAGCATCAGAGATATGAACAAGACCATCAAATCGAATATCTTGGATGGTTTTTGCTGAAAGTGTGCTAACACTCAAAAGAGCTACAATAGGAAAAATTTTACGAATCATGAGATATATACCTTGTATGGAATTTAGTTTAAATATACTATCATTTTAACAATTAAAATATTAAGTAGAAAAAAGATGATTATAGGTATTGTAGGTTTAGGTTTGATGGGTGGTTCATTTGGATTGGCTTTGAAAAAAGTTCTCAAAGATGCTCATATAGTAGGTTTTGACCATAACCAAAAGCATTGTGAACAAGCAAAAATGCTTGGGTTGGTAGATGAGATACTCTCATGGGAAGTTCTTAAAAAAAGTGATATTATAGTTTTAGCTATTCCTGTTGAGGCTATTATAGAGCGTTTTAAAGAGTTAGAAGATATAGATGAAAAGACAACTATTATAGATTTGGGTAGTACAAAAGAGATGATTGTAAAAAATACTCCTAAAAAGATAGAAGCCAATTTTATAGCAGCACATCCTATGGCTGGAGTTGAAAAGTTTGGACCAACGGCGGCTTTTGATAAACTGTATGAAGATAGAGTGGTAGTTTTGTGTGACTTGGAGAAAAATAGCGACCTTCATAAACAAAGAGCGATAGAGATTTTCACAGCCCTAAAGATGCAGATAGTTTATATGAATGCCAAAGAACACGATAGACACGCAGCTTACATATCACATCTTCCTCATGCTATAAGTTATGCTTTAGCAAACAGTGTTTTAAAACAAGAAGACCCTAAAAGTATCTTAGCTCTTGCAGCTGGTGGATTTCGTGATATGAGTCGAATCGCTAAAAGTTCGCCAAACATGTGGAGTGATATATTTAAACAAAACAGTGACAATTTGCTTGAAGCGATAGAGAGTTTTGAGTGTGAACTAAAAGAGGTAAAAAAGATGATAGAGAAAAAAGATGAAAAAGCACTCCAAGAGTGGATGCAGTGTGCGAACTCACTGCATAAGATACTTTAAACCCGAATTATGCAAATGTATAATTTGGGTTAAACTGTAGCACTCATCTCTTTGATATAGTTGTTTATCTCATCTTCTGGTATAGCTTCGCTAAAGTAGTAGCCTTGCATCAGTTTACACCCTTTTGAAGTTAAAAACTCTACTTGTTTGGCTGTCTCAACACCTTCTGCTACAACTTCCAAAGAGAGTTGTTGGGCTAAGGTTATGATAGTTGAAGCTATCTGCATACCATCTTTATCGTGGGGAATATCATCTATAAATGATTTGTCAATCTTTAGTTTTGAGATAGGCAATTTTTTAAGATGTTTCAAAGAAGAGTAACCCGTACCAAAATCATCAATAGCTGTGTTAATACCAATCTTTTTAAGATTAGTTAATACACTTTGTACTTGGTTGATGTTTTCCATCAAAAAGCTTTCAGTAACTTCAAGTTCTAGTAAAGTTGGGTCTATTTTAGTATCTTTTACTATAGATTTTAGAGTATGCTCTAGGTGGTTTTGTGTTAACTGTTTGCTAGATATATTGACCGCAATTTTTACTCTTAAACCTTCGTTTTGCATAAACTTTATCTGGGCACAAGTTCTTTTTAGTATCCATTTGCCCACCTTTGCCATAAAGCCACCCTCTTCAGCAAGTTTGATAAAGTTATCTGGTGTGATGATGCCATACTTTGGATGTTTCCATCTAACAAGAGCTTCAAAGGCTTCTAAAGTATTATTTTCTGTATTCATGATTGGTTGATAGTGTAGTTTGAGTTGATTGTTTGCTATCGCACTTCTTAAGTCATTTGATAACTCTAACCTCTCTGTTGCATCTGTATTCATATCTTCTGTGAAGTATTTGTAGATATTTTTACCGCTATTTTTTGCTGTATACATCGCCATATCTGCATTTTTTATAAGTGATTCTATCTTTGTTGTATCATCAGGAAAAATTGATATACCAACACTTCCACCGATATAACCCATCTCATCATTTAGTTTTATTGGTTCTGAAAGTGTATCGATGATTTTTTGTGCAACGATAGAAGGATAAGCATTGTCTTTAATATCATCCAAGATGATAGTAAACTCATCTCCACCAAGACGAGAAACAGTATCTTCACCTCTTAAAACAGCTTTTAATCGTTTAGCAACTTCGATAAGTAGCAAATCTCCATAATCATGACCTAGTGTGTCGTTGATCATCTTAAAGTTATCAAGATCTAAAAACATCAGTGCGATTTTACTACCACCCCTTTTTGCTTTTGAGATAGAGTTTTTAAGACTATCTTGAAACAAGGCTCGGTTTGGTAAGTTTGTCAAAAGGTCGTAGTGTGCCAAGATATTTAACTTTGTCTCTGTTTTTTTCTGTTCGCTAATATCAGAGTAAATACCACCAAAAAGCTTTTTCTCATTTTTGTTGATAACAAAACGGTGAGTTTGAAAGTAGTGTTTTATACCCATCTTATCTGCTATCTTCTCTTCAGAGGTAAAAGTTCCCTTTTTTATAAGATCTTCATCTTTGATGATAGCCTTTTGATCTTGTTCACTCATGATGTCTGATACATTTTTCCCTTCTAGTGTATCAACACCAAAAAAGTCATTTAAGTATTTATTTGAAAAGAGAAACTTATTGTTTTCATCTTTTATAAATGCCCCAGCAGGAAGGTTTTCCATAAAAAGTTCAAACTGTTCTTGTGAGTTTCTAAGCTCTAACTGTGCTTTTTTTATATCTGTTATATCTGTCAAAAATCCAACAACTCTTGTTGAGTTTGTAGTTTGAGCGTGAGATTTTTTCCCTCTTATGGAGACCCATTTTATCTCATCGCCTATCTTGATTCTGTGTTCTTGTTTGAAACTTGGTGTGAGTCCATTGATATGGTTTTCTAAAGCTTTTGTTACTTTGACTTTATCTTCAGAAAAGATTGTATCTATCCAGCTAGAGATGTTGTTTTTTATAGGATTGTTTCCATATCCTATGATTTCTTTAAAACGGTTAGAGTAAAAAACTTCTCCACTTTTTACATCAAAATCCCAAAGACCTTCATTTGAACCATTTGTTGCTAGTTCGTATCTCTCTTTAAAAGAGTTTATCTTATCTTTTGCACTGTTTTGTTCACCAATATCTACGATAATCCCAAGTTTTGCTTCATCATCTTCACCAATATCCGATATATAAGTGATAGACTCTATCTTTTGTCCTATATCATTTACTAACTCTAGTTCAAATTTATTTTTACTTGTACTGTTTAGTGATAAGAGTTGATTTAAAATCTTTTGACGATTGTCTCCTGCAAAGGTATCAAAGGCACTGTTTGTGATAAAGTTTATGTTTTTGGTATGTTTGTAAAACATAGGAAGTTGAAAGTTTTTTATCATAGTTTCTATTGTGTTGTTTTTCTCTCTAAGATCTGCACCTGTAAGCTTTTTAAACATCTGTATCTTCTCCAACTTAATTTGTATTTCCTAATATCGACTAATTTGAAAAAAAATAAAATTTCAAGCCACCTTTATGTAAACTCTCTTATAGATATACAAGGGGATTTTTCATGAGCCAACCAAACTTCACACATCTGCATTTACATACAGAATACTCACTTTTAGATGGGGCAAACAAGATAAAACAGTTAGCCAAAAAGGTTAAAGAACTTGGCAT
>JAUTBQ010058767.1:0-17287 GCA_032361185.1 Lepetodrilus ovalis
TTGGCGATATAGAATTGATGATGACTATCACAAATGAATGTAGTTTACATTTATTACTCAAATATAGTGCTACGTGCCCATACAAATCTGTGATTGTATGCCTTTAAATCAAAGTTTTAAAATGAATTATTATTTTTAATTTTATTATTATTATTATTAATAATAATTTTTATTTATTATGTTATGTTATTTTTCAATTACATGTATTGTTATCTAATACTTTCAAAAGTTATTATTATTAAAATACTTAATACAATTTTATTTTTATACAAATACATGTACGGTACCTGTTCTTCGCTCGTAAACTGTTTCCGGACAGCAGTGACAAAAGCCTGTCGGAATCGCCGGAAGTCCACCTCATTGACCATCAGACGTCCGTAAGTCCAGTAGCACTCGTGTTGCCATAGCAACAGCATGTTGTTCCTGGAACAGCTTGGCTGCAGTGACAGACAGATGTTCCTGAAGAGAGAAACGGAAAGAAAGCACATCAGTGATGTTCCACAACTTCCATAATCAAGCATACTGCAGTTTATTTCATGTAAAGTTACTAATATTCTATACCAGCTGGTCGTGTTAAATATGATATTCTAAGAACTACAAAATCAGATAAAATGCCATTATTGTTGCAATACTTTGTGCCGATCAACATGCCAGGTCACTATGGATGACATCACTAAAAAGGGATGAAAGAATAGGAAAACTAGAAACTTGTTACCAATCTGAACAAATGTCAATTATGCTAAATACATGCTACAAACTGGACTAATAATGTCTAGTAATGCTTTGTGAAGAGAAAAATTGCATAATTTGTAGATTATTATGTCTTATCAACATTTTGTAGAATACATTCTGACCTAACATCAATTTCGATGTTCAGGCCATTCTGATCTAAGGTCAATGTCGTGACTGAGAGGCCATTCTGATGGTAATGTCAAGGTCGAGGTTAAGAGAGCATTCTGATCTAAGGTTAAGGTTGAGGTTAGGAGGGCATCCTGACCTAACATCAAGGTCAAGGAACAATAGAGCATTCAGACCTAACATTGAGGGAATTATGACCTAATAAGGTCAAGGTCAAAGGTCAAGAGGGCACACTGACCTGAAGACGGTGGACAGGTTGCGGGTGGTGAAGATGTAGTGACATCTCTGGGCGGTGGACAGGTACATGGTCCTCAGGCGGTCCTGCAGCTCCACGGTGACACGCACGATCAGGTTGACGCACGCCTTGATCGTGTCCTCGATTCTCACAATGCCCTGACCCTGAGGTCAAGAGGTCAAAAGGTCAAGATAGGAACATCATGATAGCTGATATAGTTTCTGATCAATCATACTCATAGGTATAAGAATCATCAGGAAACATCAATACTGTATACTGAAATAAGACTTTGAAATTCAACAAAATCTGTGAGTCATATATATTAATTTATTTTTGAATTCTTTCATATGTTTATCTAGCCTATAAATTATTGGTGCTGCAGTTGATAATAGTCCCATAGTTCTTGAACTGGTCCCAAGAGTACAAAACTTTGTTTAGTACTATTTAATGTTTAGCTCAAAATCTTATTAACAAATCACAATAATAAAATTTGAGCTAGAGCATGAAATCATACTCCTGATGTTTAATAACTTCGGGCCCAATTTTTTAAATATATCAAACTAAGAACATGTGTGGCAACATAAACATGCAAAAGCAAACATTGCAGAAAGAAATGCCATTAAGTGTGTACATATTTAACGATAGAGACGATTAACCCTCTCCGTGCTGGAGGCAGCTAGAGATGCCTTAAAAAGCGAGCTTCCTGTGCGTGATCCAGCAGGGAGAGGGTTAAAGGACACGCCTACTTTATGCCGGTGTCAGACTGACCTTGTCATGGCTGCCGTGGTGGTGAGATGATGCCACCACAGACTCGGGGAAAACAAAGTGCGTGTGCATCAGTGTGGAGAATATAGTCTGTAGCTCATTGCTCCTGTCAGACAGATACAACATGCATAGTGAATACAGTCAGATGTGTGTCAGACAATACAACATTGAATAGCTAACCAAACAACGGTTGCATCAAAATGACACTAAAATCTAGCTGCAATTGCATCAAGTTTATCAGAACATAGGCAAATATTGCAAAAGTGCATTTAGCATTGGTGGCCAGCTGCGAGTCAAAGAATAGCAATATACTAGTATATATAGACAATTTGTCAAACAATAGCTATATAGCCAGACAGTTGTCAAACAACATTTGTATAGCTAGACAGTTGTCAAACAATAGCTGAAAACCAGACAGATGTCAAACAATAGTTGTACAGCCAGACAATTGTCAAACAATAGCTATACAGCCAGTTGTCAACAAAAGCTATATAGCCAGTTGTCAAACAATACAGTTGTCAAACAATAGTTGTACAGCCAGACAATTGTCAAACAATAGCTATATAGCCAGAATGTGGCCAAACAACACTAAATCTAGCTGCAATTGTTTAACATGGAAGAAATTATGTGTAACAAAACATAACAATAATCTTTCAAAGGGCATTCAACATGTAGTCATCATTGTGTCAACAACACTACTTGTGGTGCTGTGTGTATATCAAACAATAATTGTACAGCAAGGCACATATCAAACAATATGTGTACTGTCAAACAACACTAAATCTATCTGCAATTGCATAATAACGTAGAATAAATTACCAATAACAATAACGTGAAAAAGTGCCCTGAACATGTGGTTGTGTTTAAGACAAATTGCTTGCGAATAACTTGCAGGTGATGCTTTTACAATGCAAAGAGATGAAATAATAAAGAAATGCAATAAAATGTCAAATAAAAGCTGAAACAAAAACAATAGTGACATGATTTGCTGCGAGGTACTCTTAATGTACAATACAAATGCTCGATCAGCCATTGACTATGAGCGGGGTTCCGATGCATGTAAAGCCAAGTATCCATTGACAATTGTTCGTAGAGTTCCAGGTACAAACAGAATCAGAGAACATTTCATGTCCACCTGCTTTCCTATCTAGAGCATTAATAAATTTGGAAACAAAATGCCGGAATTAACGACGGTGGCTGGGTGCACAACATGATATCCAGTCAACCTGTCAATCCGCATCACTGTGAATCACCATGGAAAACCCTATGACCCTGTCAATCATCTTGGGAAAACCCTGTGACCCTGTCAATCATCTTGGAAAACCCTGTCAATCATCTTGGAAAACCCTGTGACCCAGTCAATCATCTTGGAAAATGCTGTGACACTATCAATCATCATGGAAAACTATGCAAACCCTGTCAATCATCATAGAAAACCTTGTATCATCATGGAAACCGGTCATCATGGAAAACCTTGTCAATCATCATGGAAAACCCTGTGACCACTTTTAATCATCATCGAAAACCCTGTGACCCCTGTCAATGAACATGGAAAGCACAGTGAAGCCTGTCAATTATCATGAAAAACCCTGTAACCACTGTCAATCATCATGGAAATCCCTGTAGACCCAGTCAATCATCTTGGAAAACCCTATAACCACTGTCAATCATAATTAAGAACCCGGTAATCCCTGTCAATACTTACCCTGGGTACGGACAGGCAAAGATGGCGAAATGTCGCAGCAGTCTCTGACTGAGGTTAGGCACGGTTGCTGTGGTGTTGGGGTTGATGGTGGTCACATAGGTCACATTCTTCACGTAGCGCCATGCATGACTGCTGGGACTGTAGAAACCTCCATCGTCCAGATGCTCTCTCACCAGCTCCGAGGCGGTCTGGAAGCCGTACTTGTCAACCTGCAGGGCAGTTTTTAAAAACAATTTTATGTTTAAATTTTGTTTCAAATATTTTGAAAGTGTTATTTTTTAAATATTTAGTTTTTAGAATTAATTAATTATTTTGACTGGATTTTAAAATTCTGCTTGTCCATAAAATGTCCATATTTCACGTGTCCATACCTGGGCCAGATTGAGGTCATCCACCAGACACAGGAGTCTCTTGTTGCCCTTTGGGACGTATGTGCGACCATGCTTCCACTCCAGACGTTCGTCTAGACGATCATACAGCAGTCTGGCACTTGTGAATCTGATTTTTTTTAATGGAAAGAAAAAATGCACATCTTAAATTTAGTTTTGGAAATTTTGTATTAAATTTAAAAAAAATCATATTTGAATAAAAAAACAAAAACATTTACAATGACCAAATAGTAAAATACAATATATTTATCGTAAAGAACTCCCAAAGATATATCTGCATTGTACCGAATTGCAGACTTGGACACCCTAATGAATAGAATGAAATAAAATTGAAATTATAGAAAGAAAAAATGGAAAATACAGGAAAAAGCAATTATTTAGATAGGAAAACAATTACTAATGAAAAAACTAGAAGTGGGATGAAAATAGAAATTACAAGGAAAAGTTGGTATTTAGATAGGAAAACAATTTCAAGTGAAAAACCAGAATTGGGATGAAAATAGAAATTACAAGGAAAAGTTGGTATTTGTAGAAAAGGACGGCTACAGGACAGAGCTACCACAATTCCCACAACCTAAAAGCAGTAAAAAAATGAAGTTAGAAAATTAAGATTGCTGAACATCCAGGAAATGTCTTTGCTGCATTGGAAGCAACTGTGAGGTGATTGTGAGGCGACTGTGAGGTGATTGTGAGGCGACTGACCTGTTGGCATACAGTGTGAGTGACAGCACCTCCGCCACCTCGCCCGAGCACACAGTGCGAATCCTCTCGTTGATGATGGAGGTCTTGCCACAGCCATTCTCTCCGACCAGCATCACCGGCCGCCCAGCGTCCGACAGTAGGCCCATCAGGTGCAGCAGTTGCTGAATGTACAGGACAGACATTAATAATAATAATAATACAGTCAGACCCCGTTATAGCGGACACTTCCGTTTTTTTGTTAAAATCTGACCAGTAAGCGAAATAACCGGATCATCGGATCAATCATTCATTGAGTTAAAGTATGTAGTAGGACATCCGTAAACAATAAAAGATGACCGGTGAGGGGAGAAACCGGTACAATGGAGACCGTTAAAATGGGGTCTGACTGTAGTAATAATAACCATAATAATAATAATAGTGATGATGATAGATCCATGGTGGTGGTGATGATGATGTTGATGGTGATGACGATTGTGATGACAATGATGATGAAATTAAAAATAATAAACTGCTAGTAAAATTTGATGATGATGATAATGATGATATACCCATCAAATGAAGCAGTTGATGAATATACAACTGAGACATTAATAATAAAAATAATAGTGATGATGATGATGACAATGACAATGATGATGATGATAAAAATTATAAACTGCTAATAACATTTTATGAAGGTTTAATGGTTATTGTCACCTCACTAAATATCAAGTGTCCCACTAACAACAACTATAATGAATATAAGTTACCACTCCATAGTGCTATATGATTGTTCTGTGAAACGCGACTCAGGAGCGGTATTAGAAATCACCACTAGTAGAAATTCATGTTTATTGTAAACATTTGTTCTTTATATCATTATTCGGACCAGTACGTTTCCAGCAGTAATTTCAAACACTGTCCAGGAGCTTCCAAAGCTTCTACTGATTCTTCTAGCCCTGTAGGTATTTTTGAGACTTTGTTGACGTTGGTTACCTCGATGTGTACGGTGTGTACGAAGGCGTCTGGAGGGATGCCCTCGTGGGGGGTGCTGGTATATGTGGGCACGATGTCACTCCACCGACAGAACTCGTGGGTCTCGTTATCCACCAGGTAGTCGTACACCTACACGACAGAGATTACATGATATAGTCGTACACGTACAGGAGCCACAAAAGGATATCTGTTCAATCCTGAGATGTAATGACAGACATCTCAGAAGGCAACAGACTCAACCTTTCTCTGACTTAAGATACAATAAATAAATCTATTTTAATCACCCCAAATCATTGCATTCATACTTCGATGAACTGAATTTTCTTAGGTGACAATGTTACGTCACGTACATATGACATCATCTATATTTGACGTCCGCAAAAGATTGCTGAAAATCTTCATGCACTGCTCCTAAAATATTGACTAAATACATTGATGCATCATGTTAAGACTTTTAAATCAAAGGATTCCCCATAATTTTGTTGATTAATTTATTATTAAGAATCGACAGTAATTTTTATTACGTTCATTGAGGTATGAACGTAAAAACTGATGTACAAACTTGTGTATGAACTGATTTGCGGCTTCATACAGTTTGCACATTGTTTTTTACGTTCATACCTTGATGAACGTAATAAAAATGACAGTCAATCCTTAAGAGAATTAACGTATATTAAAAGTGAATTAAATACATACAGTGCCGTCTTCAGGGTAGTCGATGTAGGATTCGAACTGCTCCCTCCACCAGCAGCTGAACGACTCTCGATGCTCCAGAGCCAACGTGCCACCGAACGCCCAGACACACGCGAAGTTGAAATACCGCTCGTACTCCACATCGCTCAGGTCAGGGTACGGGTTGACCAACGTCTGGAGAACAGTTTAATTTAACATAGTTTATCTGGCAACGAGAGGATGGTTTACAAATGAAATTAATTAATTAATGCTCTAGGTAGCAGCATTGTAATAAAGTTGCGTAAAATCACGTGTCGGCTGGGAGTCACATGACCCTACTCACCTCCATCAGGTTACAGAACGTGTGCACCATGTTCTCAGGCGCGTGCTGTATGACCCTGCGGTACTGCTGGTAGCCTGTGGTCTTCTTCTGTCCGAAGATGGGCAGCTGCGTGCACTCGGTGACGAACGTCAGCACCTTCTCGATGTAGCTGTTGCACAGACTAGAAAGCAGGTCCTGGTCCGCTTCTGATCTGTTCTCTAACCACTGGACCAACATCAGTTTCCAGCCCACGTCCGCCGTGTTCATACAGACCACGCCAACGCTGGCTAGAAGCGACGGACTTAGGTTGTCCAACGTCTCCAGCTGAAATGCACACGGAAAGAAAGGAGCTTAGAGAAGCACAGTATACGCAACAAAACAAAAACGTGGGCCAGGAGATATTTTGCTGGGAAGCTTTCTACCAAACTTTGGAACATGACTTAAGGGATCTCATGCCATTCTTTTACTAATGTAACTGCAAGTTCTTAAGTAGACATTTGGAAATTCATCATTGCGAAAATAAGATAAAGCTAAATGTATATGTCTCAAACAGGCTACTGGCCCTTAATCCATTTGTTTGAGTATATGATAAACAGTTGATTTCTTATAAGAAAAGTTGCATTTCAAAGTTTGGCTCACATATACGTGTACTGCAACATGTCCCGTTCATAAGAATAACGCATGGCAACAGACAATTGTGCCTCTAGTGGAAAACAAGCCCCAGGGTCTGGGGACTCAAGACACATCCAAGGCAATAAATTGACCCCTGGACAAATAAATCAGTAGATTTCTGGGGATCCATGGAAAATTGCCATGCCTGATAGACAATGTATTATTATGATTAGATAGATGTCTCACCTCCCAGATGAATCTGAGCGTCTCTGGGATGACGATTCTCTCGTTGTTGGCCAGGACCATGGCAGTGGTGTGAATCAGACAGTCCTGAAGCAGCTCCAGCTGGTGGGGGTCAGCCTGGGGGGGACAGACAGTGGCTTAACTCATTATACCCCTAAAACTACGGTACAGCAACTTTACATATCTATGCACTTACGATAATATCATTATTACTGTTATTTTTTTTTTATAGAGTTGCAGATCATAGATGGAGATCATAAAGTTGGGTCATTGTTGAAGATCAAAGAGTTGGAGGTCATAGAGTTGGAGGTCATAAAGTTGGAGGTCATAGTTGGAAATCAAACAGTTGGAAGTCAGAAAGTTGGGTCATTGTTGGAGATCAAAGAGTTGGAGGTCATAAAGTTGGAGGTCGTAAAGTTGGTCAGAGTTGGAGATCATAAAGTTGGAGGTCGTAGTTGGATATCAAAGAGTTGGAGTTCAGAAAGTTGGAGGTCATATTTAGAGATCAAAGAGTTGGAGGTCATAGAGTTGGAGATCAAAGAGTTGGAGGTTATAAAGTTGGAAGTCATATTTAGAGATCAAAGAGTTGGAGATAGTTTGAGATCAAAAAGGTGGAGGTCATAAAGTTGGAGGTCATAGAGTGGGAGCTAATAGTTGGAGGTCACAGATTTGGAGGTCATAGAGTTGGAGGTCATATATGTGTAGGTCATAGTTGGACATCAAAGAGGTGCCATCAAAGAGTTGGAGGTCATACCTGTCCATCCAGTTGCATGATCTTCATGATGGGCTTGGCCTTGGGGTCTTGTTCGACATTAGCCGGCTGTATACAGAACTTCCTCAACAGAGTAGTGAGAAGCCCCTCCTTCCATTCCCTGCAATTATTTAAACACTATTTGTACTACAGGCTAAACAATAAAAAATTGCATGCATTGTAATGCGTTTGCTGAATAAACTAAAACATAATATATTTAATATTCTCAGCTGAAAAATACAGAAGTGCACTCAAATCAACAATAATTAATTTTATTTAGTTTTCTTTGAAAATATTTTTAATTTGTTTTGTTGTAAATTTGATTTTAGATTTGCAACTGGGCAACATTGTCAAGAAAATACAGTAATCTTTAAAAGAAAAATGTATTCTCTTTCAATTATTTCTTAAATATTTTATATACAACCATAGTTATTTGATTCCCTGGTTTATGGATTCATTGAACCAATATTTCCCATTTTGGAAAATATATTTTTTTAAATAATATTTATTTATTTTTTATATTTATAATCTGCAAATTGTGCATCAGTCCTTAGACAGTAATAATAACTGTTGAGATGAGGAATTGAAAGGTGACATCTGCACAAATGGTACTGACTTGGTCTTGGGATGTACGAATCCCATTAGCTCCTCTGACTCCACTGCCTTGGTGAAGACACTTTGAATGGCGATCATGTTGCCCATCTCTCTCTCCGCCACGGCGAACGTCTTGATGCACTCGCTTTTCCCGCAACCAGGAGGCCCTGCTACGATGATCTGGAGGGTAAGCATGTCAGTGTTATCATGTGGTCAGACAGCACGATAACAATAACGATAATGACAACAAAAACGACAATGATCATGAGAACATACATTACCGTAATTCACCTGTTTATTCAAACAGGAGAAAATACACACACAAAAAATAGCTGTTTGAATTATTAGATAAATATGAAAATTGAAAATGGTCTGTGTTCATGTAATTAGAGACACCAAAATAAAAATATATCTAACCCTAAAATAAATAACAAAAATATAAAAATAAAATAATGGCCTGCTTCAAGTGAAATGTATAGTCTAGACTATAATGCTCCTGGTTGTTGTACTCGCTGACAGTGTATACCATAATTTTCCTAATAGTTCGAAATTGTAACTAAATAAAGGATTCCTGAAAATGTATTTTTTTTCTTTGTTTTTGTTTTCTAAATGATTATGTTTGAATGATTAGGAAATTACGATTTCCAAAAAAAGTCATGTTCATATATTTAGGGTGTTCGAATTATTAGAGGGTTCAAATTAATATTTAAATTACGGTACTCCTTAAGAAGTGGTTAAAGAGTGACATTATTACCCCTGATCAATGCATGGATCAGTGTTCCTTCTCAACACCATGGAGAGTATACAACCCAAGCTGTTGTTTCCAGTGAAAGAAGGTTATCATTCACATGACCATCTCATCCTACTGGGTACCCAATCCCTGCTGGTCTTACTTTTCATATTGGAAATAATAAAAATAAAGTAATACATTTAAACAAATCTTATCCTACCGGGTACCCATTCACTGCTGGTGATCAGGTATATTAATTTCACTCACAGTCTGGTGGGCAGAGGCCAGCTGCGCCAACTGTTCTACTCTGGCCTGGAAGGCTGCAGCCGGCAACAAGCCCAGGTCTTGCGTTGCCACGGCGATGGCATCTTGCATATTTTCCAGGATTTCCTTGGCGTCCTGTTCAAGCAATGCACTGAATCTGTCTGAGTGGGCCAGCGTAACCACGGGTGTGTTCAGGTTCAGAGACTCTATAAACAAAGGGAGATCATCCTGTTAGGAATGAATGACTTTTTGTTAAATACCACTTGTAACCAATTATTTCTGATATATGTGGTGAAAATATGCTAAGGGTATGAAATCTTCCATATAAAGATGGATGCAATTAACTTTCAAACATAAAAATAAACTAAAATGTAATGCTTCAGTCATTTCTGTACATATCACTTACAAAAATATAATAGTAAATAACTGTAAACAATGATAATCTGATTGAACTAACCAATACTATCTAATTGCTGCTTTTGGCTGTCAATGTTACATTTTGACAGACATTCTTTTATGGACATGGCTCATTTTTATATGGAAGATGTCATATACAATTTCAAAAAGTAAACATTATGAGCATTAAATTCTTTGCCTTTCACATTCATCTGCAAGATCAAGTATTTAAAAATACAATGGGGATATATAACCTAAAAGTGTTAAAATACATGCATACCAACAAAGTGAATACTAGTATACAACTGTAATAACTAGGAATAGTAACAACCAGTAACAGGAATAATCACTAATAGTGGTAACCAGTGAGAACAACAATCACTAATAGCAGTAACCAGCAAGAACAACAATCACTAATAACATTAACCAGTAACAGCTCAAATAGGAACAGCCAATAATAGCAATAACCATGGTAACCAGTTAGAGGAACAACCACCAATAGCAGTAACCAGTAACACTGAACAATTACTATTAGTGGTAACCAGTGTGAACAACAACCACTAATAACATTAACTAGTAATAGGAACAGCTAATAACAGCAGTAACCATGGTAACCAGTGAGAGGAACAACCACCAATAACATTAACTAGTAATATGAACAGCTAATAACAGCAGTAACCATGGTAACCAGTAACAGGAACAACCACCCACAACAGCAACTATAATGTCCCCTCGATATAACGCTGAATTTGGGGGTCCATGACATACACCCCCGCCTTATACGATAGTACTGGTAAATAACAAACATAAAAATTAGATCCACATCTGACCCCACCTTATATCCGAATCCGCTGTGTATCGAACTGTGTTATATCGAGGGGACACTGTATATGTAAAGGAACAATTTCTAACATTAATAACCTGCACTAACAGAAACACAACTACCCACAAACATTAACAAGCACTAACAGGAATCAGATATCAACAACCAGCAATATACACTCACGCTCCGGCAGGTAGAGAGCATCTACCAACAAACAGTAGGGTCTCAATGAATTCAATGTAGTTGCATAATATACTCATCCAAATTAGTTAAGGGCCATGAGCCTTTGTGGATATATAAATTTAGCTTTATATTAATTTTATAATGAAGAATGACCACTGAAATTAAAACAAGTCCAAGACGTTTCCCTCTTCCTGAATGAACCATAATTATGTCCAATTCTCGAAAAGAGCAATTCCATAACTTGGAATTGCAATAGTTACTAATGTACAACCCAAACAACCATTAATTAACCACTATGACTAAGAATAATTACCATGTAATATCAACAACCATGAACACAAGTCATTATATAAATAAATAGCAATAACTAGTAACAGGAACCCAAACACTACCAACCATTAACATGAATACAAACATTAACTGGAACACAACCACTAACATGAACAACCACTAACATTAACACAACCATTAACAGGAGCATAACCAATAACTGGAACACAACTACTAACATGAACAACCACTAACAGGAACACAACCACTAACATTAACACAACCATTAACAGGAGCATAACCAATAACTGGAACACAACCACTAACATGAACAACCACTAACATGAACAACCACTAACATGAACACAACCACTAACATGAACACAACCATTAACTGGAACACAACCAATAACTGGAAGACAACCGCTAACCCTAGTAACAGCAACAACTACTAATACATACTTACCATTGATCAGCAAATCAACATCTAGCAAAGAACATTAGAGGAGTTTGAAGGAAACCATTAACAGGAACACAAACACTACCAACCGTTAACAGGAACACAACCAATAACCTGAACATAACCAATAATCTGAAAATTACCACTAACATGGACATCCACTAACATGAACACAACCATTAACAGGAGCACAACCAATAACTTTAACATAACCACTAACATGAACAACCACTAACAGGAACATAACCACTAACACTAGTAACAGCAACAACTACTAATACATACTTACCATCATGCAGCAAATGAACATCTAGCAAAGAGGAGTTTGAAAATCATCTCAATGCAGGTACATACAGTATTTGATGATAAAATTGCCAATAGGAACATAACATAACAGTAACCATAACCATGAACACAATCACAATAGATATCAATAACCAATTACAGGAATACAACCACTAATACTGTAATTACCCTAATAATTCAACACCTAATTAATCATAAACAAAACTAAAAATAAAGGTTGACTCTACAAATACGAACATGGCAATTTTTTAAATCGTAAGTTTCTAATTATTCAAATACAATAATTTTTCACCTCAACATGTTCTAAAATCTATATTAAAAAAAAATCTTAATTTATTTACCAATTAATTTACAACAACATTTTGTACTTTACTTTGGTTTTCCCTAATTATACGAACACTGCTCATTTTAAATTTTCATAGATTTCTAATAATTCAAACAGCTACAAGTATAATTATTTTCCCCTCCTCAAATTATTAGGGTAATTATGGTAGCAGTAACCAGTAACAGCAACAACAATAAATATCAACATCATCTAGCAGCAAAACACAACTATAAACAGGAACAACCACTAACAGCAACACAACCATCAGGGCTAAAATCAATAACCAGTAAGAGCACAACAACTCAAAATCATTGATTGATTTGTTGTTTTACATTGCTTCAAGAATATTTCACCCATCGCCTTCCAACCACTAATAACAATAACACTAATACCAATAACCACGAATACCAATAGTTACTAGCAGCAATAATACCACTAACTAGCAACAACCACTAGCAACAACAACTCTTAGTAGGAACACTATTAACAGCAACAACCAGTAATAACAACAATTTTCCACGAATACCCACTCACCTTTGTGGTTGGATTGAGTATCTAGCAAAGAACAATGTCGGGAATAAAACCAGAATTCAATCAACTTAAATTAACCCTATCCCTGCTGGATTATGCACAAATACAGCTCTTTAGGGCATCTCCGGTTGCCTGCAGCAGGGAGAGGGTTAATTGTAATTTGACAAAGTGTTATGGTAAGGAATCTCAAAAGATATCCATGGAACACTTCATTGTCAGTTTGTCACAAACACAGACATGCGGAAACCTCCATGAGACACTGTATATAGAGACACTGTATACAGAGACACAGTATACAGAGACATCAGACATACATCACCTTTTCTGGGCCCCATTCCACAAAACAATTGTAGGGTTACCGTAAGTAAGATTGATTGATTGAATTATTGCTTTACGTCGCAGCGGGAATATCTCACCCATAGGCGACGACCGTAAGTAAGAGTTACATCCACACTTTCCAAAGTGTATCGGTCAATATCCCAATAGTTTTGGTCGTGGGGCCTCCAAGGCGGTAGTTGTGGTCCAAAACTGTTGGGATATTGACCAATACACACCGAGGAAGTGTGGGTATAACTGTCTTACACCCCTCGGTCGGTCGTGTACTACATGGCATACCATTTTAATGTAAAATCAATGTAATTTCTGAGAAAATAAATGTATAACATAGTGAAAGTTGTACTAGATCATCAACCCGCCAGATCACACATGGGGATGATCATCAGCTGTCCATGCTTTTGGATGGACAAGTATTTTGTACTCCACATGGTTTTGTTATAGCATGTGTAGTGACATCATAGCCACGTGACTTTCTTGAATTAGACATAACTAGATAAACGATTGGTCTTATCTTAAGTCAGCTAATTGGTCCCATAGTAGTGACTGTCACTTTAAGATATGCTTTTACTGCTTCGATCCCGGTTTCGGGCACATGTATTTCATGAATTTCAGGATACATGAAATACAAATACATATGTTGTACAACTCGATGAAGGAAAATGAATGCTTTGAAAATGCGTAGGTTCATTGCTGATATTACCTACACTTCCTCTGAGAACGTGTAGGTGTATCTCGTTGCCATGGTTTCTTTTGTTCTAAGTATACAGTGCCCCCTCGATATAACACGGTCCGATGCACTGCAGATTCGGATATAAAGCAGGGTCAGACGTAGATCCCACTTTTATTTTCGTTATTTCCCTGTAGTATCATATTAGGCGGATACAATAACATGGGGAATATGTCATGGACCCTAACCTTCAGTGTTATGTCGAGGGGACACTGTACACTTAGAACAAAAGAAACCATGGCAACGAGACTGGAAGAGGGGTATTAGCCATAGTTATTTGATTCCCAGGTTGATGGATCCACCGACACGATTTTTCAATTTGGGAAGATATAAATATTTATTTTTAGTATATTCTACCAACAGTGTAGTAGTTTTTAGAAAATAATAATAATAAATGGTTAAGGAAAAGTAATACATGTATAAACAAAGACCGTCAGTCAATGGTTGACACAGAGTCATAGCCAATTTGTTTGCTTACTCGTAAATATGTACAACAAAAGTAATTGTACAAAAAAATATGTGTGTATTAAAATCTGAACAATTCATGGATACTGGTGTCCATAACAATTATTGACAATTATATTGATCAATTATATTCATTTTCTGTCAACCCACCATTAATGTTTATATTGGACTTGACCGACTGACCAAAATATCAAATAATATTTATTTATATTTCCGACCGCCTCATCCAAAAATATCGCAGAAAAATCTGTAAACCAGGCAATCAAATAACTATGGCATAATGAGAGTCGTAACTCTTTATCGACACAAGGGAGTCACGACTCTCGTAGTGCTCCGATCGTTGGGTGAAACAAGAGCCTGGTCTCCGAAACGCGTAGAGAGACATCCAGGTGATACATATCACCACAACACACTTACAGAGACGCCCAGCAGACACTGGATTACGGAGACATCGGACGTAATTACCTTTGAGAGACTTCTGTGACTCCTGACTGTGACACGTACGGAGACGCATGTCCGACCTGAGGGTCATCAACGTGTCGGGGTGGTCCTGGAAAACCTGGGAATACAAGCACCTGATTGGTCAGTTCGTCGTCCAATTGCGACAGAGAGCGACATGGGCATGGACTATTCCCCAATGTCTAAAATCTAGACATGCTCACTTTTACAAAGCATGCATTGATCACCTGTATATAGGATACAAAAGAACATAATCTATTTGATTATCTAATGAGACTTCCCCAATCTCTCATAAATGTGAGTCTCCCTTGAACATATCTTGTACCTGTGAATCTCCCAAAAAAACTGTCTCATATGTGTCAGAACTCATCGGTGTGAATTTATCCTGCACATATACTTACGAGGCTCCCCCAAACATGACTCACACATGTGAGTTACCCCAAATATGTCTCATACATGTGTCACCCCCGAACATGTTGCATACCTACAAGTCACCCCCAAACATGTCACACCTATGAGTAACCCCTGAACATGTCTTGGGCCTACAAGTTACCCCCGAACATGTCTCGCACAAATATGTCACCTCCGAACATGTCTCGCACCAATAAGTCACCCCTGAACATGTCTCATACATACACATCACCCCTGAACATGTCTCATACATACACATCACCCCTGAACATTTCTTGTACATCTGTCACCCCCGAACATGTCGTATATCTACGAGTCACCCCCAAACGAGCAACCACCGAACGTATCTTGTACATAAGAGTCTCCCCTGAACATGTCTCCTACCTGTGAGTCTCATCCAAACATGTCTCATACCTGTGAATCTCCCCTGAACATCTCATACCTTAAGTCCCCCCCCTCCCCTGAAATGTCTCATATCTGTGAGTCTGCCCCAAACATGTCTCATACCTGTGTGTCTCCCCCGAACAGCATGGGGATGGTGACACCCGGCCACAGGTCTGTCAGCAATGTGGCCAGGATGCTGGCGTCGCGGCTCTGCATCCGCGGCATGAACGTGTTACGTATCGCCGTCACCAGAGCCTCTTCCTCCATCTGCAGCTTGTCCACTGTCTGTGGCGCTGTCAGGATCACCGGCTCAACCTCCCCTGAACACACCAGTACATTAGTATTTAGTATGTATTTATTTATTTTTATTTATTTACTTATTCTTTCTTTCTTTCTTTAGGTTTCTTTGTATGTCTTCTTTCTTTTTTCTTTCATTGTTTATATTTTTTTCTTCTTATATCTTCTTTATTTATTTATATCTTTCTTATGTAATTTCTTTATTTCTTTCTTTCTTAAGATTTTTCTTTCTTTCTTTCTTCTTGTATCTTCTTTATGTATTTATTTATATTTATTTATCTTTCTTTTTGTCATTTCTTTATTTCATTCTTCATTTCTTTCTTTTTATATTTCTTTTTATTTATTTATTTATTTATTTATATTTTGTCCTTTCTTTCTTTATATTTTTAGTTTCTGTCTTTCCTTATATATTTATTTCTTTCTTTCTTTTTATTATTTATTTCTTTGTTTATTTGTTTGTTTGTTCCATTCCTTATGTATGTATGTATTTTTAAATTTTTTTTTTATTTATTTATCTATTTTTTTATTATTATTATTATTATCTTTATTTTTTAAAATATTTTTTTTATTTTTTTAATTTTTTTTTATTATTATTATTATTTAAATTTTTTTATATTTATATTTTTATTTATTTAATTATTAATATTTCTTGATTTATTTCTGTATTTAATTATTTTACATACCTTTCTCTTGAGTCTCCATTTCATGTTTCTCCAAGTTGCCATCATCTCGGAAAGTGTCACTGAATGCTGAAAAGTTTATCAAAATCTTTTTACGATATCCTTTATACTGGTAGCTAAACTAAGCCAACATAAAGTGAACTAAACTAAACTAAAACATAATCATTCTTAAGATGATAAAATAAAATTGAATTATTGCTTTACATCACAGTTGGAAGTTTTCACCCATATTCATATTAAATACAAACAAAAAATAAAATCACAATTTCGTAATACAGTCGACCCCCGTTTATCCGGACTTCAGATAACCGGTTTCCTTGCTATCCGGACTGTTTTTACCGGGAACCAATATTTTCCTATATAAAATGACTTAGATAACCGGAAATTCGGTTTCCGTTTACGGTCGGACATATCCGG